>JAMZAV010009089.1:0-27330 GCA_024449915.1 Sweltsa coloradensis | reverse complement strand
TTTTGGACCTATTAAACATCCCGGCAAAAGGTCCCGGAAAAAATTTGTACGGGGGTGACAAACGTCCCCCCGAAAAAGTTCCGGGGCACTTTTGGGGTTTGTGGTCAAGAGGTTTTTCCCAACTACGGGGGTTTTCCAAGTACGAGGTTTTCCATTCCCCCCCGGAGCGGCCTTTCAAGCCGCGCTTGCGCGACTTGTACCTATATTATATTATATTAATACTTATGTAACAACTAGTCTATGTTTAGCAAAAATGGACTACACGGTGAAAAACTGTTATAACTTTAACTGTACTTTGTATTGTTATTTGTTGTCCAAATAAATAAATAAATCATAAAACAAAAGGGCCCGCAGCTTCCATAAACCCTCTATACGATATGATTATAAATGTATAAGGGATTGCGAAGCCACAATTGTATTAGTTGGCAGGAGCATTGGTACGCAAAAGCCAGGGGTTTTCTAAATTTTTAGGCCCCGTCAAGGTTATATTTGTACGACAATTGATTGTTGAAAAACAACTGTGCTTATGATTGAAAGTCCTACAATCATAATAATTAAATACAAATTAGGGAGTAAGGACTATTACAGTGAGACGGGAAACCTACCCCTGCAGGCACATGATACCCCGAGAGTACGGGTCCTGGGCAAGAATGGCGTCCCACTCCCACTGAGATGGGGTTTAGCCTCAGTGTTTCCTTAAGCACCGCCTTGCAGTACGAGGCCTTGGCCAGCACATCCGCAAGTCACCGGGGGTGTGCTCGTCTGGAAGCAAGCCCCGAGCCTCCGAGAGCAGATTCGCTTGCTTGTCAGGGTTTTTTCGCTGGGTGGTACAGCGCAAAGCTAGAGGTATACGTTAGTCTGAAACACACAAGGACTCGGTTCACGATTGATATCAAGGGAATTACAAGTTGTTTTATTTGGGATTACAAAAAAACATATATATAGAGTATATTCCTCAGATTGCCCTAAAAATTCAATGCATGAGCTTTTTTTTAAAATTATTTTATTGGGTTCTTGCAAGTCTTTATTACTGGTTACTGGTACTAATTCTCTCTCCCCCCCCCCCCCAAATCATCCCCTTCGTTGAGCATCACCAGCAAACTCAGGAATAAACATACACATTTCTGTTATTTATTAAGAATGTAGAAAGTTGCACATTCTTGGACCATAAACAGACCTACTACAAAAATTAACTCTTGTCTAATTGGGTGTTTTAGGCCTAGGCCTATCTCAAAAAATAAAAAAAGGACTCCAAACTTTCTAATTCACAATCTTAATAGTACTAGTAGGTACTAAATCAATTTTCAAACACCTTTACCAGCTAATACCCTATAATGATCTAAAGCTGTGTTTCAGAAGCCCTTAAAGATATTCAACAAATTGTGTTGTAATAATGATTACCGTGTCAATGCCAGCGAGAATCATGTCGCCCGCCATCCCATAACATCTTTCCGGTTTCCAGGTCCGGTGAGGTCAGGTAGAGTTCGAGAAGAGACAGAGACTCAGTATCCTGGCCCGAGATTTGTTCGAGACTCCAAATTCTTGACCTTCGCATTCACACAGCTCAACTGCCACCCTGGAAAACACAGGAAGACCATCTGTTATTAATTATTATTATTCATTAGGGCCTACTACATAATTATATTAGGTGAGAGAAAGTCTCGTAGGTCGTAACCACACACCCGCTCTCGGTCTAATGTTACTCTTGGTTTAAGGCTATTGCGGATGCCTTTGTATTAGAATGAACAGATTATTTTGATGAATGCAATGTTTAACAGGCCTACGATAAGTTTATGTGAATTCTGAATTTGAAAGTGTTTAAAATTCTAAAGACTTGTACGTATGACATAGTTACCTACTATATTTCCCCTGATTGTATTATTTTATTGTATTCTTATTTTGTATGTATTGTAATCACTATGAAACATGGTAGTGTACTACCTAGGCATATACTGTATTTACATAATAACGTTAGTACAAGTCGCAATCAAGTATGCCTAATGAAAGCAAAACCTCGTTGACCACTATTTCTTTTTAAAGTATAAAAGTATAATATATATAATATTATGTCAAATGATATTTCAAATTTAAGGCTTTTGTAGCCCGGAATATTATCATTAAACATATTTGTACCTAGTGCCTTGTCTTGACTTATATTTTTGTAAGTTTTTTAGTTTAATTTTCAATAAGCTACTTGTTTCCCGAGGATAACCCACACACTTTGGGTTGAAACGAAAAAAAATATATATATATATTGGACGTGGCATGTCCAGAATAATTAATTTTTATGATAAATGATATTGACAAGGGGCTGTGCCCACACACCCCACACACCACACTTTATGGCCTGATTTGAATTTTCCTGTGGTCTATTTTGCACAAATACACTCAATATCTTGATAAATTAAAATTAATGATTGTTTATCGACAACATCAAGCACAAGTGATGATGTCAATATACATACATAGACCTACTGCCTGTTTTTCTAGAGTTTGCAGCAATTAAACAATACAAAATACCGGTGTTACTTAAGAATAGGAGAGCTCACGTTTCTATGCATTCGAGTGCCTTGCGCAGCTTCCTGTAGAGCCTCGTCTCAAAGAACCGCCAGAGTCTAGGCCCGTTATCCGTGGCCAAGATGCAACTGTTGGTTGTCAGCGCAGCATCGATTAGTCTGGAGGTTTGAGAGTTTGGACTTTGCTCGGAAGATCTCAGGGCGCCCATTCGTACGTCAAAAGCCACGAGACAAATCACTAAGAGAGAACATAAGCAGAGTCCCGTGCAGATTAGTTTTATTAGCTAAAAATTTTGTTGGATGAGCAAAGCGAAGACTTAAATTTCACTGCTCCCCCCCCCCCCCCAAAAAAAAAATTAGGCTCGTTTTTTTTCTGTTTGTTCGCGCTCTACCGGGCAAACAGCATAATATGCATATTTGATCTTGATGAAATTTTGAAGGGACGGACCTTCGAAATTTCTGAACTTAGACCTGCCACGTTTTTGGGTAAAATCAAAGAAATATTTATCACGAATATCGTACTTTCACGATATTTTCCCAATTTCTAATGTGATATTTTCGTGATATTTGGGTCGATTCTGACCAAATGGGTGGGGGCTACAATGTTCATGTTTTACATGCACATTAAGATAATGGTGTTGTAGTACCTTTTGAAAGAAAAAGTTGTAAAAGTTAGCCAGAATCCATAGAAATAAAGGTTTTAATATTGAGTTAGAGAAAAAGACAGGAAACATCTTTTTGAGTATACAATTCGGGAGCAAAGCATCACTTTTTTGTCCGCCCGCATAAGTCATATGATCAGATCATATCTTACGATAATCACCGAACATGACCTACAATAATTGTTTGTAGGTCATGTTCGGTCAATTATTGACATGCCGGTTCACACAAGTATGATTGGCCTACAGAATGTTTTTGGTAATCCTGGGGGTTAGGAGGGTGGGGCTAGCCCCCCAGAAAGTATGAATATTTGGGGACTCTGCTCCTCCACCAATGGTATTTGAACATGGCAATAAGCATGGGGACACAACTTTAAACATGAATGTGAATTTTCATTTTTTATAAGAAAAAACATTGTTTTACAAAAATTTTCAAAAATTTTCAAGACGTGTGATAGGCCTAAGTATCATGTAACATGCAATAATAGCAGATGATGCTAAATAAAATGATTTGAATTGAATTGAAAGAGGATATGGATATCATTCCCCCTGACATGAATAACAAGAGAAATAGGCACGTCTCTACTGGAAAACCAAAAAATGCACGATGACCTAGTAGTTAAGCCAAAAATGCGAGTATTCAAAGAAGAAGAAGAAGAAGTTAAGCTGTTAAGACTTTTGGTATGGATGTGGGGAGTGAGGTTGTACCTACATTCTAGAAAGAGCCTTGATAAATCAGATAGGAAATCATGAGACTTTGACTCCTGCTTTATATGGATCTGTGCCACAAACTCTTCCAGCACAAGGTCGGTCATCGGTAAGTAAGACTTGACATTTCGAGGACTGCTTAGTCCTTTCTGGAAGACACTTCGGAGCCGCAGCCATTCCGGACCGTTCCTAAAACCACGAATATGGAGAGTTTAGACCCTTGTTCCAATATCACTCGGGTGTAACTAATGACTCATGAGAGTAATGAGTAATGACTCCCCCTAATGTAATTCTACACTCTCACTGACTATTTATTTTCCTCTAGTGAGACCAAAGAATTTTCAAGCTAGATAGCATCTAGATCTAGTTACTATTTAAATACAGTCTGAGTCTACTCTTAAAAGTACTAAAAAATAACAATATAGGCCTACTGGTGCATATCACACATTACAAATTAACACAACTAGATTTCCTGCATTTTATGCCCAGACACTCATCAAAGTATCTCTCGATTTGGTTAGTCGGGAAAACACTCCCGTAGGTGGAATTGTTAATATTCAATTCAATTCAGAAGTTACAAAATCCATCCTGATCGGGAAAGTTTTTTTAACTTCTGAATTGTTATTAAATATTAACTAATCAAATTAATTGTAAAGCTACTGAAAAATTCCAGTTTATATTTTTTGAAATGACGTCCCACACACCTGAACACACATTAGCCCCTTGAGAGGATGGGATAGTCGCGAAATTAAAACCACGCAAAATTTATATCTCGAGAACGATGCAAAATATCTAAAAACTGATTCTATACCGCTATGTTGTTTTGTGAGAACTATAGCCTGTACGAAAAAATATTGTAATGTGAAGTTTTTAATTAGAATTTTAATTAATTAAATGCATATCTTAAATACAAACCGCACCAATATTTGATTTTTTTTTAAAATTATATTGTTCTAAAAAACCACAGAGCGGTCTAGAATCAGTTTTTAAATATTTTGCATCGTTCTCGAGATATCACGAAAAAACTGTAATTTGTGTGGTTTTAATTTCGTGACTATCCCATCCTCTTAAGAGTGACTCACGTTGGTAGCAGCCCACCGGTGTTGTAAACGTCCTTGCGATCCCTCGCGATACTTCTGCAACGCCAAGTGACTCCTGCGTTGCGGATGACGCCCCTCGCTTCTAAACACAGTCTCAATGTCCTGGGGTTCGAAAACCCAGACTACAAAGACACCCGGAACCATTTCCTCTCGAACCAGCGGACCAAACTGACACAGCTTTGCCAGCCCATTGCGGTGCAGTCGGTCCAAGCTGTATTTTCCTGCAAACACATCAAGATATGGTAATACAGAGAGTAGAGATGTGGGATTGGGAGAATTTTTAGTTGAAAATGTAAGTAAAACACATGAAAATATATTTTTAAAATATAAGGCATATAGTCCTAGATCTAGTAGATAATCCTCATCATCTCCTTATCAATAAAAATGATATTTTTGTATTTTAAAAAATATATGGGTGAAGGGCGCATCAACTGTGAGGTCATAATGCACCACTCTAGCCTAGGGGATATGATTTGGGGCGGGCAATACCAGCTAGTCATAACCAGCCACAGATAGGGGGAGGAAAGGGAGGTTCTCACATTGTGGTTGTCATCGTTAGTGTTGTCACGGTCGTTGTCGTTGGGGATGTCGTCAACGTCAAGGGAAGGAGGAGAGGTCTCCAACAAGACCACCAGGGCTTGCCTCTAGCTTTGGGTTCTCTGTTTTGTTTCCTGTTCTAAGAATATGACAGTTCCCATGCCATGTAAGTGTAATATATTATCAGTGGTTAAGTCTTCACAATTAAAGAGAATTAGGCTTTATTAAAAGATAACCTAGTAAAAATAAAGAAAGTAGGCCCTACCATTAGGTATGTTAGAAATAGGAACTAGGCCTACAGATAAGTACCTAAAGAAATACTATCTACAATCTAAATGGTAGTCTGAACCTCTAATTAATGTAATTTACCAATGAATGGAAGGTAATTCAACAACGTCCCAATGAGCGGCAGAGACTTGGGTCCCAGGAATGTCCTGGAATGGTCGGAGTGTGCTAGAATGGTGTTGCCAACTAATGCTTCAGATCTCACTCCGGCGCATGCCCGCTTGCTTCCAGCAGCCCTGCCGTGACTTTCATTCCCCAGATTGCTGCAATGAAACAAGTTTACTAAGTAGATTGAATATGGAAGAAGACCTACCTTGATGCTGGCTCCCCGCTGACCAATAAGAAGTTGGCTAGAATCAATAATTAAATTGAAGTGTAGGCCTAGAGGTAGAAACCAGGACCTACCTAGTTTCTTGATTAGTGTAGTCTAGGTTTCAGGGATGAACGTTCTCAAGAAACTAAAGGTCTGTAGGCCTACTATAACTCTTGATCAATCTAGGTATGTAGGCCCCTAGCTTTGAGCATTGGGTTTGAGTTGATTTGCATAATTTTATTCTAATTCATTCTGCCAGATTTGAATCTTCTGGCCTGGTGGATGCAAGTATATTGGTCGGTGATTAATGATTGATGAATTATTCATAATTATTAAAATTAGGACAAAAATGATACCAACATGATTTATGTAGCCTGAACAGTAAAAATGGGTTTCATACAGATCAGGTGATGATCACTGTAGATTCAGTATGTCAACCATAGGGTTGCCAACTCTGACCACGGGAAAAACCGGCCTTCCATGTAAATTCGTGGGAAAGGGACCAAGCACGGGGGGTTTGGGGGGCAGAGCCCCCCAACTATAGCGCCGCAGGCGAAAATTTTGAAATTTCGGCTTTTTAGATTGCATTTGGTGCATTTTTGAATAAAGTGGTGGGCTGGATGATATACCAAACAATGTAGTTTTGTGCAGCTAAAACTGGAAAACCACAAAAAATAAAAAAGTCACTGAGGTAATAGGCCTAGATTATAATATTACATCCGCTGATATGCCGAGTATTCATAATTCGAGTAGGCAATGGGCATATTTTTATTCATAAGTAATTTAGGCCCAAGGATAATAAATTCCAAATAAACCACGAATAATTTTTTTTGTCTTAATTTCAATTTGTCATATCACGATTCTCAAAGCAGTAAATTACTATTACGTAAACAGCATTGACAGATTTAAAGGAATTATGATCAATTAACAAGTTTACTTCTTAATCGTGAATGAGTATTTAGCAGTTGATCTTGCTGCTTGAGGAGAGTCCTTGTTGGACTTTATTTTTTTCGCGGAGAGTCAATTTCATCGTTGGATTCGTGCACAAACTTCCCGTATGAACGGCATTGACAGTGGACTGCAGTGCAGTGTGGCAGTCTTTGGCCAGCCTACTGCCTTGTTCGCTGTCTGGTGAGGGGGTTGGCGGGGAAGGTCAAGGGGAAGTGGAGAAGAGCAATGTTTACTAATTAAGTGGGATTTGGGATTTGGGAAACGATGATTAGGATGGTTTTTAAATATTTATTTTAGTTTTTTGTGTATATTTAGTAATATTTTTAGTATAATGGGTTATTTACGTAAAAAAAACGGCAACACTATTGCCGGTCGAAGGGACTGACCGGCAACCGGCCAAGTGGGGCAAAAACCGGCATGCCGGTCAAAAACCTGCCGGTTGGCAACCCTAGTCAACAAGTTTCCATTACCCCCCTCGATACCCACGAGTCACGAGTAGTCTATAGCTAGTCATTGTCTGTCTCATTCCTAGTCCTAGATGAAATAATCTATCGTCAAAACTCAAAAGGTAATCAATACAGCGGTTAAAGTGTGCGAGCCACTTCCCTACATTTAATATATTTTGCGGTCGCGGAAAATAGTTTAGTGGTCTTCGTACGAGGACAGTCAGCCATGTGGTTTCTTCTTGTTTGCTCTTTCTTCTCTGATAGACTGATGACTGCATCCTAATGTCAAGTCTGGTAGAGCGCCTTGTCACGTGACAATAACAAGGAAATGGGCTAGTGCTATCTAGGTAAAAGTAACTCAGGTATTGGTAAGGCTATTGCAGAATGGTACCCGGGTACAAAAATGTTCGATTATTATAGATATGCCAATGCCTCAGGGCTTCAGTAATACTGTACTTACAAACGATAAGTAATTGAGTCAGTTAGATATTTTTTAGAAAATGATAATTGGTAGGAAGGACCTATTACCCAATTGAGAATCATTGTCAAACTATGGATAGGCCTACCGGCAAAGATTGCTACCGGTACACGTCTTTACGGGTGGATGTTTATTGTTTAATTGATGTGGCCTAGGCTAGACATTGAGGTCACAGCATAACATAACTTAACAATTCTTTACGGTTACAAATGGGACCTTCCGCCTGGTGGCAACCACTCACTCCCCCCAACATAATTATTGCCCTCCAACAAACACAATAATGATCTGCAAATCATCATGACATATTTTAAAGCTAAAAAATTGAAATGTCACCCAGAAAAAACAAACTGCATACTGATCCTACTCAGCTGCAAAAAAAGACCAACTACTGAAAAAATAATCCCAGCAAAGAAAAATTAAAAGGAAAAAAAAATTTTTTTTCAAGCCTTTTCTTAGAAGTCAGGGTAACTAGTATTAATAACTTAATTTAAAAGAACATTTTCGTTACATCTCCAAAAAACTTGCTAAAAAACTGGTTTATGTGTAAAAATTTGTTGGAAAGTGGGTGTGTTGACTAGTTTAGGCTACCCAAAACTGCCCACAATAACAAAAACTTGTAAAAACAACCAACTTTAGCTAAAAATCAAAAAAATGAGATCCAAAAAAATCCAAGCATATGGGCCTACCCTCCACTTTTTTCAAAATCTAATACATAATTCATTTTGCCCTGTGACTGCACCCTTGCAAAATTAGAAAATTTTTTATTTGCAACTACTACCCCATTGTATTAAATGTAAAAGTTTGTCAAATTTATTTTGCCAAGCTAAAGGAGGATTAAAGGAGGTTTTAAAGTTAATTTACTAGAAATAGGCATACAAAAATTTTTTTGGACACCCCTTATTATTCGAGGGAGAAGTAGCAGACGGATTTTTGGTCCTTTTGGCGGGGGAAACTTTTTTTAAATTTTAAAGAAAAAAATGTTAAGAAGACTTTGGCCTAAAATGGTTTTAAAGATTATGGGTTTTCGTCTGTGAGTAGGCAGGGGTGGAGCAAGTGACCCACCCTCTAGCTAGCGCTAGACATTTAATTATTCCACGTTTACCTAGTAGGGTTGGTTTGGGTTGGGTAAAACTTTTTTCCGGGAAAAAAACGGACACTGCCTACCCAAAATTTTAGAATTTCAAGTTTCCGCCTTATCCTGGTCACTAACGTTAACGTAGGGGAGCCTACTTGTTTCCCCCCCCCTTAAGATAGGTATTGCTAAAACCCCTTCTTTTTGTGCAAAAAGAGTAAAATTAAAGGGTTCCCAAGGCTGGGATTTAAAAGGAATTTTTGAACTTTGCGGGTTGCGGGAGACTGAAGATGAAAAAGTTTTCCGGATCGGGAATTCGGGTGAACCAAAAAAAAATTCCTAATTTGAAACAGAGTCCTCTTTGGGAGTAGGGCCTAGAGTTTGGCCAAAAAAATCAAAAGTGTTTTTAGAGACCCACCTCGACTAAAAAACAAGTAGGCCCTAGTCTAGGGTAAGGGCGTGTCTGAAACTATGTTCTCATTCTTATTCTCATTCTCAGTTTGACGTCTCAATCATCGGTGCGTCAGAAGTTATGTACAAGGTCCCACAGACTGGAACATATGAAACCCCAGTAAAAGAAATAACCACACTCTTTTTATTCTTATTCCCCACCCAAACTGAGAATGAAATAGAAAAGGAAAATAGTTCAGACACGTCCTTAACCCCCTAAATTTCCGTAACCTCAAAATCCCGTAGGGGTCCAATTTTATTTTTTAGCCATAAACAACTCAACTTTTGGGCCCTATTTGGTTAGGGGGGTTTGCTTTATTCTTTTCTCCCTCGGGCCCAAAACTTTCCCTTAATAATAAGACGTTGGGCCTTGGGAGCTTTGTGTATTAATTTTCCCTTTGGAGGCCCAATAAAAATACCCTAACCTCTAAACTCACCTGGGTGGGGCCTTTTATTTTTGCCCCTTAAAACCTTTTATTTTGCCCAGTTTTTGAAGAAAATTACCACAACTTTAAAAACCAATTTAACCATTTTTAAAAACCTTAGGGAAACAATAATATCTTTCCCTTTCATTCAGAAAATCAAATAAAAATTACCTAAAACCCAAACAACGGTTGAAAACACTTCGCCGCCAATGGAAAAACATGTCCGGGTATTCCCAATACGCATGCCCCAATGCGATTTGTTGACAACCCGCGGCGTCCTTGGATTTCATCTCATCAGCTACAGGAAACAGGGAGATTTCGCGGCAGAAATCGGTGACAACAAGACTTTCACGTATGTAAAAACTAAACTTTATCATATCATAGTAAAAACGTCCCCCTTTTCATTTGGGGGAAGGTTAAAAATAAAAAAACATAATTTTAGCACTCAAATTATCAATAAAAATTGGTGGGATTTGGGGCGTGGGCCTTTTCGTCACGGGGGCGTTAGAAAATCACAAAAACTGTCAATAATCCCGTCACTAAATTTTTCCCTCGTGTGGTGTGGCCAAGGGGTATGAGGCAGGGCCCCGTGTCATTAAAAGGGGGTGTAAAAAGCAGCAAGTAGGTGACGCTCGTTGTTCGAGGTAATATAGCTGTATTATGTACTTGTATAGACCTAGGCCTAAGGTCATTGTAGAAATCGTGTTTTCAGCTTTAAACAGGCTCCCTAAAATAACCTAGAACTGGGCCTAGACACCCTTAAAATTTGCTTTTTTGTAAGTCAGGGTCTAGGATTGTTGTTCAAACCCAAGTGCATGCCAAGTTGGCTCTATCACCTAGGTAAGTAAGCCTCTAGAGCTAGACAGCATAGTGGAATCACTAACTAGCCTATCGGCCTATACTAGGTCCTATAACAAGATCGAGACAATAGAATGAGAATAAGAATATCACTTAGACACATAGATTTATTTGCATAATGTTAGACTCTTCCCGGACCATGTTCAGAGGGGTATTACATGTTGTGATAAAAATATAAACCTATTTTGCTTCTCGGCATGATGTGATCAATTCGGGTTGTTTTTCAAGGTTCGTAGGTCTAGGGCCTAGCCCTAGTCAAGTTCTCATCAGCGAGGTACCGCCACTCGTTAAAACAAAAATGGAGCCTAAGGTGACATATGCCGATCTTAGTGATCGGGGGGAAATACTTAAATAGGCAGACCCCGAGAGTTGGAATCAGTGCCGATTACTCAGAAAACTCAATCATTAATGTGCCTCATACTGAAGTAATTCCCACGAAGCTGACCCCTGGGCGAGTAATTTATATAGTGGGAACTGTGAAACCGAAGGCAGACAGTTTTCGCCATCAACCTGACATGCGGCATTAAACACGAGGCGGACATAGCATTTCACCTGAACCCACGGCTTGCTATTGGTCACGTAATCGAAAAAAGTCACATTGGTAATCGCTGGGGAGATGAAGAAATAGTGGCTTATCACAAGAACCCGTTTCACATAGGAAAATTATTTTATCTTCTTATATTGGCTGCTGAAGATTGTTTTTTTGATCTCTGTCAAAGGGGCTCATTTCTGTTCATTCACTTACCGCACTAATATTAATCTTGTGAATAAATCTTAAGATTGAAGGGGATGTCACTCTGAGAAGCATCGAATATAGAAAAAGTTGACAGTTATCCAGAACCTTGTCCACTCAACTCAAAGTCTTTGAAACTGTAAATTCATTGAGTAAAATCAAAGACCGGGCCCTTTTGATCTTCCTTTAATTCTTCAATTACCAAAAGCATTTTCATTTGGACAAGAAATAAATATCTCCGGTAAAATGAAACTGCTTTTCCCAAAGGCAAATTCTATATCAATCTCCAGAGTGGGAGCCAATTCTGGCCTCATGCACAGATTTCTTTGCATGTGAATCCTCGTTTTCTCGCCAGTGGAGGTACCAGCGTTATCCGCAATTCGTGGCTATGTGGCGAGTGGGGTGAAGAAGAAGCTGACACAGTTTATCATTTTCGTGCAGGACGCTCGTTTACAATAAACATAAAATGTGAAGAAGACGCGTACGTACTAAACGTGGATGAATGTTTCGTAGCTCGATTCAGTCACCGGTTCACCCAGAACTAGCAAATACTATATATGTACAAGGGGATATTTTCTTCACGATTTAACGATTGTGTCTTGAAGTATAATTTTACAGTTCTTGGTGTATACTGGTAGCTATACTGGTACTACAACTTAGGCCTAGTTAAAATAAGCTTTAAACCAATGTCTTTATTATTTTACATTGTTCATTAAATATCTTACTTTAAAAATTAATATTCCTTCTACGTTGAATGCAATAATCATAAAAATTACTTGGTAAAAAAATAAACAGAATTAATTAAAATTGATTGGGTTACATTAAAGTAGGCATTTAGTAATTTTTATTATTAGGTAGGCCTACTACATTTAAAAAATAATTTAGACAAAATAGCCCATTTCAAATCTATCAAACTAAAATTATTTTTCTACTTGCCTAATTAAAAATAGGCATCAAAATAGCAGTCTGGTATTTCCTTGAAAATGACAAACTTAAGAGAAAAAGTTTAAAATTTACAATGAATTTGATATTGACGTAGAAGGCATTTTGAATTTATATGTAGCCTACAATAAATTATTCTCTCTAATCAACAGCAAGATTAAATGCAACTAAAATTATCGTACAAGAAATAGGTAGGCTAGGCCTATGTAGAAAAATCAAAAGTATAGGGCCTAGATAGCCAAAGCATTGACATTTTAAGAGTTCTTATTTTTGTTATTTGCAGATTCAATACTTTCTGATGTGAAGCACTTACTAGCATAACTAACTAGCATAGGTAAAATCAGTTTTTCCGGTTCGAACCAGTTAAGACTTCCTTCCTTTAAACACACTAAGAGCAATACAGTAAGTAGCTTTATTTGTTGTCTCCACAGAAAAATATAATAAACAACAAAATAGTGAAGCTCAATTTCTTTTAGAAGATCATTCTTCCACCTAACCACGTAGGCCTAATGAATACAGAATCAAAATACTACATTAAATGAAGTAAGAGTTAATAGTAGGCTACATAAAATACCTACATTATACAAGTACAGGTGAAAACAGACGTACAAATGACACAAATAAATATAAACTGTGTAACTGCCAGAGTAGAGCTAGGATAGGTTCCTACATGTTCCAAAGTATTCATCAATGCTGTAGAAGGGAGAGCTGATTGAAAGATATTGATTGTTACCTTGATTTTTTAAATGTCAATGTTTGAGATGAATTTACGATTATCAGAAAGGTTGTTATAAAGTTTCCTAATATGTTTCTCTAACTTGGTATTATGTGAAGTGCATTGTAGTGCTTATTTATTAGGCCTACATGTGTTATGGGAATAGTACTTATTTTACTCCAAAACTCGAAGTGAGCTCTGGTAGTCCTTGTCGGTTATCCTTTCCCTTGTCGGCCTTCCCAATAACGACTATTACAAGTAAACCCCCCATTTCCTCCCTGTGCCCTTTGATTGGTTCCATCTGTCCTCCCCACATCCCCTAGGCTAGAGTGGTGCATTATGACCTAGAGGTTGACATGCCTTTAAACCAAATACAGTACCAAAAAAAACTACAGTATGTAGTCAAAGCTCACATTCCACTATATACTATAGGTTGAACCAGATAAGCTGTCGCACATCAAGGTCAAGCGAGAGCACGGATGCCAACGTTGACAATTTACACACAACTGGCATTAGGTAGGGCCTACCGTATTTGGTCATGTTATCGTGATATGTTATAATATATATCCACATTTTATACAGCTGTGAATGAAGAGTTCGTCCCACAGAGTCAGTATTTTAGCGAAATAATGATTTTAAGTAATCACGATTACGAAAGTGTTTTTTTTGCCTTGTTGGTCATGGTGTCACGGTGTGTCCAAAGTTCCAGCTGTTTATAATGCCAATCGCCAGATGTGATGTCAATGTTTAGGAGCATCAAAATTCAAAATGTCTTGATTTTATTTGTACACTTCATAAATACTTTATTTTTAGGATAATATTGGGCAAGGCTTGGCTTTGAAATAGTCGTGTTTTTCTCCGAAAGCAGTTTTGGGAAAACCGTTATTTTATCTACTTTTTGCCGACCCTGTGGCCATAGTGCGGGGTCGACAGTGCTGCGATCCCCTCGGCGACCGCCACCTTATCTGGTCCACACTATACATCATATTCATTTAACATTGAAGGTTCAATTTTTTCCATGTTGAACTGTTAACCAGGCAATAACTCACATTCCACTGCCAGATTGATGTAAATCAATGATTTTTTTTTCATTCAAATCATTGATTTAAATTTTATAAAAATGGTTTTATTATGGGTTGGTTATGTGGCTCGTTGGTCTTGTGTGTGGCTGTGGTTTTTGTTGTTAGCATATCTGCTTCCAATGCAGAAGGTCCAGGGTTCGATTCCTGCTAAAATCAGAAGTTTTTTAACTTCTGAATTTGGGCTTAAGTCCATCAGTTCTTATCTTAGGGTTTTTAAACGGTGACTTTGGAGCCGTCCTAGAACGAAGCACATAATAAATTTCAGAGTTGTTCTGAATCGGCCTTGTTGATTCTGGCGTTGTTCGCGGGTGTTCGCACTGTCCTACCACTGATTGCTATATTTCCTATTAAAAATATCGATCTTTGGTTGGTTATCGCTCACTCGTCGATTGCGTCGGGGCCTGCAGGGTTTGGCTTGGTCACTTTGATTTAAAGTCCCCCCACTGAAAATCAGTTCTATAACTGAGTGGGTAGACTCTAAATAAAATGTATTTAATTTATTTTTTTATTTATTGCAATTTAGCAGTATTTTCACTTTGTGCCTTATGCTAAGTCCTTATTTGGAACTATCAATATAAGAGTGCCTTTGCAAAGATTTCCTTGCTAAAACAGTAAAAAATTACACTTTCTGAAATGTATGTACAATGTATATATATGGAAGAAAGCTATTTGAATCACAAATTTGATTAGGCAATTTTCAACCACTGATATTGTTCACTTATCAATTGAAATGTGTTTTAAATTTTATAAGGATTTAAATTAAAAAGTCTAAAAATTCATATTAAAAAAACACATTTTATTTTATTAACAATAAATGCTGACCCTGGGCTAATATAGTAGCCCAAGTACAGGGCAGTACCGGTACCGGTACATCAAAACACATACCACTGTTGGTATTTACCGGTGCCTATAACTTATGCTGTAATCTTGTTGGATGAACGATGCAAAGACTTCAATTTCACTGACCCCCCATAAAATTAGCTTGTGTTTTTTTCTTTTTTTCTGTTTGTTTGCGCTCTATTGGGCAAACGACATATGCGATCTTAATGAAAATTAGAGGGGACCTTCGAAATCTCTGAACTTAGACCTGACACGTTTTTGGGTACAATCGAAGAAATATTTCTCATAAATATTGTACCTACTTTTACGATTGTATTTTATTTTTAATGCGATATCGTGATATTTAGCTTGCAACCGGGCAAACGGCTACTCCGATCTTGATAAAACTTTATGGGAACGTTTGAAATCACTTGATTTAGATGTTTTATGATTTTGGGGCCAATCGAATAAATGTTTCTCATAGAAATCTTGCTTTTACGATTTTTTCCACGAGTTTTAATACAATATTTTTGTGTTATTTGGGCTGATTCTGACCAAACGGGTGGGGCTACAACGTTAATATTTTACATGGACATTAAGGTAATGGTGATGTAGTGCCTTTTGAAACAAAAAGTTGAAAAAGTTAGCCAGAATTCATAGAAATAAAGGTATTAATATAAGCCTTTTACAGATGTATAATTAACGAGTAACTATACAAACTTACTTGACAACAATCACCTACAATGCGTACAAAAAACAAGTCTTTGGGCCTCGAGATATTTTACATACTATTGTTAATTGGTATTACTATAGCAATTACTACTACTTCATAAAAATTATCCTAATTTAACAAAAATTATTTTGTAATGGAACTTAAAGACGTAACGAGATCCCACTTATTCTAATAACGTAGTAGGCCTAATTATTGGACAGAAATATTAAAAAAAGCTCATCCATCAACGCGACTGGAAAAAGCGTTTGCGAAGTGGCCTAGTTTTTAAATAAGTTATTACTTATTATTTTATAACTCTTTTTTTTCCTGCCGTCCGCGGTGGCACATAAGATTGGGGCGCTGCTTCCGAAGTGTATGGCTCTATGAGGACGTTGGTTTGAATACCGCATAACTTCATAAGGCAAGTTTTTTTGTAATCATCCTTCATCGTCATCACCACGTATCGCCTCAAATAGCCTTAGTGTGTTAATAGACATTAAGCATTAAAAATCATCATATTATTCATTTCTTTTTCCCGATCCCTATTTGATTTATTCTAATTCATTTCATTTCATTTTTCTATAAATAGTATTAATAATTTGAATTGAACATCATAATTTGTTGTCTTATAAAAGTCTTTCCAGCGAGTGTAAAGGAAAAGCAATGTGATATCAGTGCTCATCTAAGTTGGTGGTTATTTGGTTCTAGTTGTTTTTCTTACAATGGTAGTATCAACTGTGTAACATGAAATAAGTGTATGTGAATGATGGATTGTAACATTGTTATTTATCAATAGAAATGAGTTGAATAGATAAAATCTGATTTTTCTATGTATGCAAGGTAAATATTAATCAAAACAAATTACATTTAGACATAAAAGAGCTTAAAACACACATAAAAGTTTGTGTTTATGACTATGGCAACACTACATTTACATTTGGCAAAGAAACTGGCAAAACTGTCAAAATTTACCATATTTAGGGTACGTTCCGAATGATGCTAACTTGCAGCCTTGGGCGTGCCCAAAGCATTCCGTAAACACTGCCGCCATCACAACGCCCGTAACGCCCAATTACTCCCTGATTTGCTGTTCCTGATTTTTGGCAAACCTCATATTCGTTTGAGTGGGATCGTCTAATAATCAATTTTTTTCTTTTTCTTTTTATTTTTTCTTTTTCTTTTCTTTCTTTCTTTCTTTCTTTTTTTTTCCTTTCCTTTTTTCTTTTCTTTTATTTTCTTTTTCTTTTCTTTTCT
The DNA here is from genome assembly GCA_024449915.1 of Sweltsa coloradensis. NCBI lineage: Eukaryota > Metazoa > Arthropoda > Insecta > Plecoptera > Chloroperlidae > Sweltsa > Sweltsa coloradensis. Next base: position 10,275 of record JAMZAV010009089.1, on the reverse strand, counting down.
TTTCTTTTCATTCCCCACCCCCTTTTTTATATATTCGATTCATTCATAAATTGCATTTAATATCCTTTTTATTTGTTATCAAATTTGTTGAATATTTAATGCATTGTTGTAATATTACTATTTCAAATATTTACTTAAATGTAGTTCATTGTTGTGTCTGCATCTATGTAATTAGATTTATTTAGTTGTCCTCCTTTGTAAATCAGTTTTTATAACTGAATAGGATAGACGTTAAATAAATAAATAAATAAATAAATAAATAAACCTCGGGCATCTTGGGCATGTCTGGGTGTTGTGGGCGCGTGGGAGCATCATTCGGAACGTACCCTTATTTTGTTTGTTTATGTTCACTGATTATGGTTGAGGTCATACAGTGTTGCCATGTTTTCAGGTCATTTCTACTTGTATTGAAATATTTTCTAGCTTTGGTCTACAATATCTCGACAATGAGTTCGGGGAGTGTGCTTTTTGAAAAGATTATTATTAAGATTGTGGAATTACCAATGTTATATAATATAAATGGATATTATTTCATGGATTTTGGGCGTAAATACAGCACATTGGGTGTTTAGAATGTGAGGATTTTTGTGCACCTACAATGGTAGAGATAGGGAATTTCATGGTAGAGATCACAAATAATTCAAAAATTAATTCGGTGACATGAGTTTTATATTTTTTTTTACTATCAAACATACCTTCAAGAATAATATAAAACAAATTTTGGGTCGATTTCATGGATTTTAATTTGTAAGTTGATGGAAAGACTTTATATTTAATATTATTATTTAAAAATAAATGTGCATTTACTAGTTCATAATTTTTTGTGCATTTATGTGCTTAGTTTTATTTATTATCTTTTTCTGCAAATCGGTTTTAGTAACTGACGAGGATAGATGTTAAATTTATAAATAAATAAATATATATATATCAAACACCCTTTTCCAACATTCGTCGGGTCGGGGGGTGACGAGTCACCAGTTTCTCGTAAATAAATAAATAAATAAATAAATAAGGGTCAAGACTAAGAACCAATTTAAGCAGCACTCAATATCAATTGCTCAATTTTATAAAACATTATTTTACATAATGCTGTCTTTAAAAAAAATAACTTCGAAATAAGTTTGGTATCCACTTTCCAGAGTTTTTTAGACTACAATATCAAGCCAATTGACGCTTAAGCCTTTAGTGCACATTTCCGTATTCCAAAAAAGAAAACACTGTTCATCGAAAACATACAAACCTAAGTATTTTCCAGGAATCAAAGACTGGAAACACTGCAAGCCTACCAAAAAATGTCACGAGTATAATGTTCAGTGTATCAAAAACCTTCTCAATGTCGATTGGTGGTCATGTTCAATTTTAACTGTAAGACATGACACAACATCTAGACAGGTGGACAAACAAGGGTATACCATACCATAAATAGGGAAGCTTAGCTCCCTAATAAGTAATAACATATTATAAAGAATAAATAAAGATATTAATTGTTGTAACATGTTAAATTGTTGTTATTAATAATGTAATTGTACGGCCTATTAACTGCAACACCAACTGAACTGGTTTGCTGCTTGATGAGTGCATATGATTAGCCACGGAAGCAGGCTTAGCAAGCTGGTTTTAGTTTCTTGGTGAAGTATAAAGTATAATCAGGTTACTAGGATACAATAAGTTGGTACATTAATACCCCAGTATCGTAGAAGTTATGAACTTGAGGGAGAGTAAAAATGGTACTGTAGTTGGCTAGAGATGGGACGAACCTTGATTTTTGACTTTCAAAACAAACCTGAACTTTGAACTCAAACCTCACACGAATCTCTTTAAAAACTTAACTAGAAATCAGGAAGAATGGAAAAAAATTGTTAATATTTTGGTGTCTGTATCATCCAGAGCGCTGGAAATATATTGTTACTGTTCCCTTTGCAGGCGCGTAGGAACTCTTTTTCGAGTGGGGGGGGAACAACAAATCTGCTGCCAAGCACGGGGGGTTTGGGGGGCCCCCCCCAACTACAGCGCCGCAGGCGAAAATTTTTAAAATTAGGTTTTTAGAGTGTGTTTGGTGCGTTCTAGAAAAAAATCGTGGGCTGAATGCAATACCAAATTAATGTATTTTTTTTTACAGTAAAAACTATAAATAAAATTGGAATAGTTAAGAGATAGACCATGCATGCTACAACCATTGAGTATGCATAGGCTTATCATTGATCACGTCCAACAATAATGTCCAAAACACACCCCAGCACCCCAGTATACGGACTGCAATACCGTGTAACAACATCCCGACGCTACCTATGCCAAATATAATGTACTTTTTACTCATTTACAAAAACAAAAGAATCACAGCGGGAAATTCAAAATTGAAAATTCGTTATTAAGAATTCGTTTCCGTGCGTATTTATGGCGAGACTGAATTTCTAAGATTCTGAAGTGGGGGGGTCACGGTAAAAAGTGGGGGGGGAAATTCCCCCCCCTCCCCCCCCCCCCCTTCCTACGCGCCTGTCCCTTTGTATATACATATTATGTTTAGTTAGTTAGTAAAGTTACCATATTATAATGAGTAATAGGGTTTAGGTAAGGCTGCCCTTCAATTCAATCTTATCACTGAAAAGTTTTAAAATCAATTTGATAATAAATAAAACTAGTATTGAATTGCGTGCTACTCTAGACTCACCACTGTCCACAATTTTGAGTGATCACAAATATGAGTGAAACACTTTACACTTGGTTTACAATAGAACTAACTATGACACTCACGCTCCTAGAACAAAAGTGCTGCATGACATAATAGAACGGTAGGTGATTTTTTTGTCATTTGAAAACAATTTACTTAATGGATGTTGAAAGAAATTTGACATTACAAAACTAGGTAAGGTCAGACAGTGATTTTCTTGTTGAATAGCAGCCATGTAGGTTTGAGCAGAACAAACCTATATGTGTGTACCAATAAGTAATGCTTAAACCCGCCTGTAGAAAATGTAGGCACGGAACTCTTGTGTCAAACCATAGTACAGGCACCTAAATTTGTTAAGCACATTCTTGTCATTTACATTTTTTAATTAGTGTAAAAACTAATAACCTGCATTTGTGACCGCACTCGAAGCATTATTATTGTCACTTCGAGAAGTGCATGACGGGTTAACACATTCAAGGAAAGTTGAAAGGAAATGCCGGCACACTACAAAATTGACGGCTACTATACCTTCATTCAAAAGAATTATCATTTTATCAACACATATCAAAAAGGTTAAAAATCATACAAATACTAAGATAATTGAATTAGTTTTAGAGGTACGTGAAAATAGCGGTTTGTGAATAGATGTTACAAAGCGCTATATTTTCACTTAAAACTAAGGTTTTCAAGTTCTATTTTATGTTATTTTCCAAGTATCTGTAATTTGTTTATACACATCTTTATTCAATTGATATTAATTCAACCTTAATGACAAAATTAAAAATTAAAAATTTGAAAAAACTTCATACGTCAGGTTTTGAAATTAGCCAAAAAATAGATGCTACAAAACGCTATAAAATGACACTTGAAAATGCTATATATATACGCACCTCTAATTATTATATTATATAACTTGCAAGGCCTACACGTCTTGTATCAGAGTTGGACCTAAATTTATTTCATTTCATTCATGTATTATATTATTAATTATTATTTATTAATAGTAATTTGTGTTCAATATAACTGCATAATTTAAATTCGATTTTGGATTTTGAATATCTTTTGTACTCCCTTTGAGCATTAATTTTCCTGGTTTATACTAAAATTAGTCAATCTAATCTCTGCTCTATCGACTGACACCATGGGCACACTGTACATCATTATTCATTAGTATTTTATCTTGTAGTAATTAGTCTGTACTTTCTCAGGAGCAATAATAAAAGTAATTTACTAGTTAGCCTTAGGTTATTTAATCAATATATATATTTGGCCTTGCCATTGCAAAGTACAGCTACTTTTTAAAAAGAAAAGTGTATGCAGATGCACATTCATATCATAATAGGGAACTAGCCTTCATTCCAGAAATCGAATATGTTAAAGATAACATCTAAAAAAAAATAACATAAAAGTTTTTTTTTGTCTAAGGTTAATACTTTTCTCAATATTTAACGCTGAAATTTGAATCTGGCTTCCCGCCAAAAGACAACACGAAAAGTAGTGTGACGTCAGACTGCTGACCGCAGCCTAGCGCAGACCCAAAGGCGCACCGCTATCTAGATATAAATGGTAGATATTCTACCATCCAGTCGGCGGTGGGTCAAACACATCCTAGCAGACAGTTGCCGTCACTGCGCCCGCTGTCATTCCTGCTATCGTTTCTCAATGATCCTTTTGATTGAATTTAAAAGAAATGGCGCTTTATAAAAGGTGTAAGGTACCGATGTGTTTAAACACCACTCTAGAAACACCGGAGAAGGTTTTTATATATGTGCCAAAAAAAAAACTAAACAGGTGAAAATAATGGTTAAACGCAACAAGACGAGAATATGTCAAGGAGTCGTAGGGCCTCTAGCCTACCGCTGCAAATTCACTTTACCGTTGTGAATACCACTTTCATGTATGTAAATGATATTAATTGGTCTACCTAGTACTTTTTTATTTCGCAGGTTAGTTTCCTATGAGCTTCTAATTTACCTCGGGATTATTATAAGCCTAGGACCAATACGAAACTCATTTTCTCGCGGGGAAATATTAAAAAAAAATTGAATTTGTGACATTCTCCCATGCGAGAAAACGCCTCTTAGGTTTAGGCCCTAGACTTATAATCCCAAGGCAAATTTTGCTGCGAGAATATTTGGCCGGAGCCTAACAGAAGCTTATAGGAAATTCACTTGTGAATTAAAAAGCTAGTCGTTTGGTTCTTTTGGCACGTGTATAAAATGATCTTCTCCGGTGTTTCTACAGTGGTAGCCTTTGCCCTCTTGGTAGACCTAGGCCCTTAGGACCTAGGGCCGAGGTAGGCCTATCACTACGCCCAGGTCTAGGCGCATATTTAAATATAAAATCTAAAGCCCTACCAAACATCAATGATATAAATGATATCATCATCATCAACCTAAAAAAACTTGGCTAAGGATACAGGAAATGCCTCGGCCTAGCCCTACCTAGGCTAGGCTGTGTCTAGGGCATCCAAATGGACATTTTATAGAATTGGTTTACCAAACCCTAGGGCAAAGACACAGCCTAGGCGTAGGGCCTAGCCTAGCGCAGCCTTGAATGACTGTACCATAGAGAAATAACCAGTGGCTCTTTCCCACTAATGAGAAATAAATCGCTTTCTAGTCAAGGTCGGGTAGACGCACTGTCAAAATCACATGGTCGTCATCTTTGTCATCGTTCGTGTTGTTGTCAAAATAGTCCGATTATTGATGAGCACGGTCCACTGGATTGCCTCTAGGCTTCGCTGCCGCGCACGGCCGCTCGTCGAGCTTTTGTTGTTGTTGTTGTAGTATTTATACAACTACAACGATGAGCATGCTGCAAGCTACGTAACGCAGTTGAACCAAGAACGAGCGTTTGCGCGGGGGTTCAAAACCCTATAACTTTGTACCCCCGTAGTTACCACGGATGATTTAAAAAAAAAAAACTTTCATTTGTGAAGTTTATTTAACTGTGTTCTATAAATAATAAAAATGAAAACGTGAATTTGAGACCAAGGCTAGTTCCCTATTGAATGCAAAGCTACTGAGCTTTTTGTGTGGCCTTTCACTACCTATATTACATAAAAGTTGTTACGAAGCAACTAAGCCGATGCTAACATCCCTGGTGGGGGGATTGCAGCCTATCAGCAGTTCCCAATTTAAAATACTGATGCGCTCATTGACCTCCCGAGGCTGCGCGCATCGGCATACATGTTTGCGGATAGCTATACCAACTATTTTTTGTACTTCAAATCTGAAATCTAAAAAAATTTGTTATCTATGTTTACAAACATCTGTATGTACCGGTACTTAAAACAAATTAGTGTTTATTAACAACTTTGTACTACCATACTTGGATGCATAATAAAATTTTGTTTGTACTGACATTATTATTTTATTTCTTTTTCAATTCAGGATACAGCAAAATCCATTTCCTTCTTAACTATGGAAAATGTCCCTTGCCTTGAACACCCTGAAACACTAGATAGTGTTGACAAAACTGAAACTGCATTTTTGCAGCCATACAACTACATCTAAATGGTATTTTAGGCTATTCCATACAATTTGGTTGCTATTTTGCGCTATACACGAGATTTAAAAAGTATCCTTTCCCTTCTCAAATCTTTTCCTACTTTGAGTTTTGACACTTCAGTTGTTGTTCAATCATTCGTCATCATCGTTATCCATCGCCGCTTCCTACTTCGGGCAGGGTCAGCTTGGTTTTTGCAAACCAAATTTTTCCCACTTCTTTCTATACTCCCACAATCGTGTCTCTGTTCCCAGCTCTCTCCTCTAGTATGTATGTAGGTCTCTTGCTATGGTCTCCTTCCATCTCTTCTTGGTCTCCCCGTCTTCTTCTTCCTTCACTCCTTTTCTCATACATTCTCATGGGCATCCTCTCTTCTGTCATTCTTTTCATATGCCCAAACCATCTCAGCCATGTCCTTCCCATCCTGCCCACCTAACTTCTCCACCCCAAGCATCTCCTCTGATGCTCGTAGTTCTAATTCTATCTCTTCTTGTCTTGCCCACTGTGCTCCCAGGAGTTATCTCCGCCGCCTGTTTTTGGCTTTCTTCTCTATCCCCCATAGTCCAGGTTTCTGCCGCATATGTGAGGATTGGTATGAAGTAGGTCTTGTATAGTGTCATCTTGCACTGTATGGCCTTTTTGTATTCTGTTTGGGAATTTCCTTTTTATCTTCCCGCTTGTCATGGTGAACTAAAAGGTTGCAATGTTATTGGATGAAACTGAGCTATACAATGTCAATATGTAACAATCTTCAGCATTGTACTAACTTTTTTATTGGTGTAGAGTGTAGACGATAAAAAATTATGAAAAGTACACTATTATTTCCTCCCGCCGCAAATTATATTTGCGATCGCCGATACTGCACTACCGAAGCCCACACCAAAGCATACAGCAATGTTACTATTCTTTCCCAACCTGACCATTCTTCTCCAATCAATACAGAAGCATGTTTGTAACATATAATGAAGTAGGTAGGGTACCTACTAACTGCAGCATGCCAACAAAAACAAATAACAAGAGTAGTAGAAGAAAGAATGGATAACCGTTTTTGGAGCCTCAAGCTAAGACCTGGTTTTTATTTTACTGGAGTTAAATCAACTTGGGTTGGAAGGAAGGTTACTTACTTGTGTTTTAATGTGCATACAAATACCGTGTAAGGTAGTAGTTTCTAACCTTCAAAACCTGTAGCGTTGCTGGTACACGCCTTCTAGAAGGCGTGAGGACTTGACTTGTCGTTTAGGTACATGAACGAGCGTATCAGCGTTACTCAAGTAACTCGGAGTTTTGACGCGAGTTGAAATCCCAAGTTTGCGTTGCAACTCGGAGTGTTGACATCAAAAAAATTACCCGCGTAAAATGGGTCGTGATAAAAAACCCGGTCCTAAACCAACAATTGAAAACATGTCTTAAGTTTTTTATACTTTAATATACTTAGGAATACAGCAAATTACAATTCAATTCAGGTTTTTTACTTCATTGATATCACAATCACCTTGCCTTTATCCCGTTTATGGAATTCCCCCTCTGGGGATTAATTTAATCGACTGAGCTCTCACAGATAGTCGTTAGAATTACGGGGAGGTGGTTGATTGCTGACAATCAATGCAGAAAGAGTTGAGCCCATGCAAGCTTACAAGTTGTGTTGTCAAACTTCATTTGTCCATTACATTTCTATTATTACAGTACATACAAAATCAATGTAAAATTATTAAATTTGTAAGAGTCGGATAATGTAACTTAATACATAATAGACTTGGTAGTAATAGACACAGAAAGATAATGGGCAAGCTAATCGTACACTAAAATGAGGAGAAATTGTAACGGGCTGAAGAAAACAGTTTACAACCAGTAACATCTCTTAACACAAAATCTAATAGTAATACCCCATGGCATAAATTAAGAACTTAAAAGTCGGATACCAGTAGTCGAGTTGCATTGGAAAAGTTAAAATATTGTTTTTTCACTTATATAGGCCCCTATCAAATTAAGTTTTGGTAAGATACATTGCAAGTGCCACAATACCACCATTCCATATCAACATGTGAGGGGGACATTTTTAGCCAATCACAGGAGCTATCCCAACTTTGGGTGCTGTGAAAGCAAACAGCATCTCATGTCTTTTGTTAACAAAGATATAACATTTGATGCTTGGTAACAAATTTATCAGACTTTTCATTGACCTATATGAACTAGGAGTCTACAAAGATGATAAATGCAAATTTCATGTAAGATATGAAGATCTACAGTTTCACTGTTTGCTAGCAAGTGCATTGCACTGTGAAATGAACAACGGTTTCTTTAATGTAAAAAGCTAAAAACATTGCAATGTCTTTATATATTGTAGTCCAGAATATTATGATCTCAATGAATATTATTCTTGAATTAACAATAGCGTAAACACCATCCGCATGATGAGTCTCAGATGGACAAAACTTGCAGCTTTAAATTAGCTGCAGTTGTCATCAACAGGTGAAAAGTGTTGTTGCTTTCCCGCCCTTTAGGCTGGGCTTCAGTTCTCTATTCTTTCCCAACCTCAACCTGTCAACTCTTCTCCAATCTAAAGTCTAGATAGTGAGCTAGCCAAGAAGAGTAGAATGTAGGATGAGAATCGTGTATAGTAGTGGTTCTGTGCAACTAAATGCACAAAATGTATTTTTAATTTATGTTCATGTAACGATTAGTGCCAACGTTTATGTAGATCTTTGAAAATCATATTGAGTTTAGTCAAAATAAGCCTTCGTACAAATACTGGTACTTCAAGAAATGAGTAGGAAGGCCTACAAACAAGGTCAACAATGTATAAAACATAATATACATCAAGACAAGACATAACTAGTCAAAAGCAGGAGCAATAATAGCTATAGCAAAATATGGCAACTACTGTACTGTGTACTCGTGTAAGTCAACAGAAAAAATGGTTGTCGTGTTCGGCCCTGCATGAAACATGTGTCCAAAGAAATTTTAAAGCAAGTCCAGATGTCAACCAAAACTCATGTACCTACGTACAAATTAAATTTTCCGGGACCAACAAACTCTCAGTGTACCTATTTGGCCCATTTTTTTATTTCCCCAACTTTGTCACATCAGTTTTGAAAAAAAAGAGTAAAAGGGGCCCAGGTTAAGTCACCGTGACGGTGTCTAGCCTCGTGCTAAGCCTCATCAGGTAAAAGATACGATAAATATATAACAACACCACTTATGAAAGTAATCCAACTGTACCGGATGAATGGGTTTTGGTCGTTAGCTATCCTAGGTAACAGCAACCAGCGGTCTTGTCCACCCATGTAGACGAGTTGTAATCTTCAGTTACTTCCCTACCTTGCGTGCCCGGTGGAATAAGCCCTAGAAGAAAAATATACTTGTTAATATTTAAAACATTCACCAGAAATTTAAAATACAGTGGAACCCTCGGTCCAACGATTTTAAAGGGGTTTAGTAAAAAAAATCTTGCAGGCGGGAAAAATGTTCAACAAGGAGCACAGGAAAAAAATTGAATTTTTGATTACAGGGACGCAGTCTATTTTATTGGTGTAGAGTTGAGACTATACGGCCCTCTCTCTGAGTGGACTTAGGTCTTTTGGCAATGGTCATTTGAAGATGGATTCTTATCTTGAAGTCGATGTCGTTGGTCAGTGAAAGGAGAGCTGTGTATTTTTCATGAGCTGGGGTTTGAGGCTAAATACTGAGGCAACTGGTTTAAATGTGGAACCATGTATAAAAATAATTAAATACTAATAATACAGAAAGGGTTGATTTAAATCAGAAAATAGAGAAAATTTCATTTGATTTCATAAAAAGAATCATGTGATTCACTTAAGTTTAACAGTTTTTTAAAATAAAATCTATGTCAAACTATTTTATTAATTCTAGAAAATGCCAAGATCATATTTCATCATTTTCGCAATGTAGCGTCACCCGGACATTTGTTTGTACCTAGTTCAGTTTAATGACGCTGTGTGCTGGTTTTTGATTGGGTTTTCATAACGATACGATCTTTTTGGATTGTTTTAGCGCGGCGTCTGTCGGCAGTGTGTCGTGAGAGCTTTGGGACGTGAAGTTGGAAATCGGTCGTGTGCGTGGGCGATTTTAGTGGCTAA
>JAMZAV010009088.1:0-27719 GCA_024449915.1 Sweltsa coloradensis | reverse complement strand
AATAAATTAATTATTTACCGGTTGCGTTGTAGTAAACATTATTTACTCCCTCCTCGTGAAGATCGAACCAGGCCCATTGTCCCTGGCCGTTAAGGTTCTTAACAAAGTCCAGCCTCTCCGGGCGTGTTGAGAGAAGCGAGACGGCCGCCATCTTGGTTACATGCGTGACGCGCGTCGGCCCACGTGGCCTTCGTCAGGTAGACCTTGAAGTAGGCCGTGTCTTTGAGTGCGTAGTAGCCCGCCGGGGGGTGTTTCGGTCGTCTCTCTCGTGTCTCGTTCTCGTCGTTTGTTATCGTGTTGGCGGACGGTTTGTTTGCGACGGGCACTGGAATCAGAAAGAGGTGGCTAATTAAAAATGAATTGGGAGAAAGAGAGAGAACAGGTTGGAAAGTTCTTTTCAGCTTAAACTTTTAGTTTAAACAAATACTAAATACGTTTAACTGACGTCAACTTATTTTTTGTATATAAAGATTTTAAGATTTCTCTAAATATATATTGGTATTTTATTTGGTTAATAAAAAGGTACCTATTCTATGCAGTTACAAAAACTGATTTATAACAAAGAACAATTTTACTATCTGTTTCTACTAGGGGTCTGCGGGTAATTTAGGTTCGGGTAGTTTTCGGGTTCGGGTAGTAAAAAATAACTTAATTTCGGGTTCGGGTCGGGTATTTTTTCCACTAAAAATAACTACGAATTACACATATTAATTAATGCAACATTTATTGTTGCAATTTTTATTTGCAATTAAAAGATTTAACTAATGGTAACTATTAAGCCCATAGCCTGACTAAACTTACAAAAAAGAATTAACGATAATTAAGTTATAATTATTCACATTAATTATTAATTTAGGGACCCTGAAAAATAGCAACTAATACTAAAGTCTTCATTTTGTTATAAAAAATCTTTAATTTTAGTATAAAAACTCAAAATAAAGGATCCATTTCGCATAAAAAATTCAATTATTTCAAACTATTTTTTCAAATTTCGCGTATTTTCAAACTTCCCGCTGTTAAGTTTCAAATGTTGGTACTTCGTAGATCAAGAAACAAAGTTTCTATAGTTTGTATTTGTTATGTTGCCGACCCTGTGAGGTGTGACGTCACCAGCAGCAGCAGCTCAACAGCTGTTGTACTTGTGTGACCTATTATTGTAGTGGCCTATTTTCTCGCGAGAATATAGTACGGTACGTACTTGGAAAATGGGGAAAAAACTGCCGATTTCGACCAAATTTCGTTAAAAACAATAGAACTGGCTGTATTTCGCCTTTAAAAGTAAAACCAGTCTTATTTTGCTCCATTTGCGATCGTTTTTTGACGATTTAGGGTCCAAAGAGGTTAGCAATTTAGGCCTAGGCCTACCCGAAAAAAACCGATTTACATTTATAAAAGCCCGAATTTCGGGTATGCTTCAAAACCCGAAATTACCCAAATTTCGGGTACCCGCAGACCCCTAGTTTCTACAGGATTATTACAATCTAATGTACGTAATGTAGGCTAATTCTTTATACGTACAATCATTTAAGATAGGTAGGTACTGGTACTTTTTTTTTAGAATTACATTTAATTTCTCCAAGAATGTAGGTATAGTTTTTTAATTAAACAAAGTTAATATTAAAATAACTTAATAAATAGACATATTTTATTTAAATACTTAGTTCAATGTTGGCCCAAATGTACAAGAAAGATAAAAAAAATATTTGAATTGTATAATTTTTTAATATTTTGGGATAGTCAAAAATACCTGCAAACACATTTTTTGTATTTTAAAGTCACAATTTGTCCAACTTTACAACACAATGTTTTCACATTGGTGCAACTTATACCTGTGAACGTGAGAACAATGTCCGACTTGGTCTCGTCTTGGGCACACGACTTCTCCTCTCGGTATTGAACGCCCACGTCCAGCTTCCGAAACTGATCTCGATCTTTTTCTCCGACAACGACCTGGATGAGCAATATCATATCATATTGATGCATTTAAATAAAAATAATAAAAAAAATTATTTCCTCTTCTTTTGAAGTAATTCTCATTTCTATGATACTATTCAAGTTAAATGTAGTAGGCCTATTGTATTCAATAAATGTGACTATAATCCTCAAACGTGAGTGTGAGAACATAAAGTTAAAGATCCTCACATATTTAATGGTAGGCCTATCTTTTGATACTATTTATTTTAGCACAAATAAATTAATAATACATTTTTGATGATAATGTTATTGATAAAAAACTTCTGTATTATTACATTGATAATTGAATGATATGTCATTACACCCCAGCTCTAGCAGAAATATTTCTTTGGTTGCACTCAAATGTAGGCTTAAGTTAAATGATTTCAAAGTTTCTCTAAAAATGTAATAAACTAGGAAAGTAGGGTTGATAGAAGAGCATTTAACTTGTGCTTGAGTATTGTTATATGGATTTCTGTTCTGTGACAACGCTCTCACGTGAAGTAACAATTTAATATAACTTAGATGAAACAATCACCCGATGGATTCTTATCCTTTAGGACGTTTGACTGAATTAATCGATTTTAAACAAACGAAAATTGTTAAGATTTCATTTTCATAAGAAAAGACGTCGTATTTGTAACACAAGCAAATACTTTCTAAATTGACACGTTTGCTGAATGTAAAAAGCTTACAATCCGATAATACTATGGCTTAATCAAGTATTGAGATATATTTGATTTTTATAGAAAAATTTACGAGCGCTCAAATTTTACAAGATATTAATTCATAATTCATGATTCTGTGAAAAAATCATAACGATAAACATGTAGGTTTATAAGTAAAAATTTAAAAAAAATCGAAAAAAATCAAAATTGCTTTTTAATATTCGATTGTGCTCAAAACGTGGCATTTTAAGTTCAGAGATTTCGAAGACCTCCATAAAATTTCATCGCGATCGGAGTGTCGGTTTAGCCGGAATCGTGTTAACAAACAGACAAAAATACAGAAAAAAAAAACATTCCGGATTTTTTTCTCCAGTGTAGTGAAATGGAATCTTCGCTCCGCTCATCCAAAAACTGGAAAGTAGGATGATAAAAACATTTAACTTTTTTCTGAAGGTATTGAAATAATGTCTGTCTTGACTACGCTCTCACGTGAAGGGAAACACATTTTATTACGTACCTGTGAAACCCAATCACCCGATGGATTCCTGTATCCGGTCAGAGCGACGTTAACTGACGATGATCGATCTAAACAAACCGGTTGTTGAGATCCGTTCATTTCGATTAAAACGAAACACGTCGCTATTGTAACAACTGCAAATACTTTCCGTAACATATTGACTCCGTTAGTGCAATGGAACTGGTAAAAAGCTTACTGAAGTCCCATAATACTATCCTCGAATTCAAGTATTGAGATATATTTGTTTTTTTTATACGCCATTAAAATTCATGGAGAAAACCCCTCGATAACGTTTCACAGTTAACCTCATGGTCATGGTTCATTGCAAAGGTCAAGTACGCACTTAATATTTTACGATGGGATTTAAAAAATATAAATATTTAATTTTTTGTTTAATTGCTTGCTCTACATAAAATATAACAAAAGAAGGCCCAACAAGTAATAAACTTTATCTAAGCTTCTTTAATTAAACTGATTGGAAGCAATTAAGACGAAAAATGTGAACTATATTAAAATTACCAATCCCTTGGGTTTTCTCCTTTGAGGCTTTAGAGGTCATCAATTATAGTACTTTTATACTTTTTGAACTAGGGTTAGTCATAGCACGGTGAATACTGGTATTAATAGTAGGCCTAAATCAACAAATTGCTTAATATTGAGCCTATTGCCAATAGGAATGGGATACTCGCACGTTTAAACGCATTTTATTGATTTTTCTCCTTTTTCTAGGCAAATGTAACATTTCTTAGTAATTTTTTTCCCTCTTTAGTTTGTCTAAAGTATGTATTTTCCCCGTATTTAAAACGTTTGCATAATGATGTTTTCAATCTATGTTTTCTATTGCACAACAACATTTCTGTTAGGTCTTACAAAAAATGTAATATTGTTTAACGTCACATTTTAACTTTTAAGTAGAGGTGGACCAATACCGATAGCGATAGTGAGAATCGGCCAATACTAGTGGTATCAGTAAAATCAGTATCAGAAGATTTTGCCGATACCGATACCATCACTTCAACTTAAGTTCAGCCAATTCACATATATGTTGATAACTCAAAACTTAAATCTTCTATTGTTCCATCCTAATTTCTAGATAATTGTAAATAAATAGGTAGGCCTATCAGAATGGGTTCGGAAAAAAGTGGTATCGGTCCATCTCTACTTTTAATCGTGGTATCGGTCCATCTCTACTTTTAAGCAATGAAAAGACTAATGTTGAATATAATAGAATGAAAATGTTTTGTTCTCCAGGCGTGAGTAAGAAGCCGAGCATGCCGCTGATCCCCGGCTCTGGAAGAATCATCTTCGCTGACAAACTGATCAAGTTCGACCGGGTGCCGCTGGTTACACCCAACGGAGACATCCTGGTGGAGGAGCTGTCGTTCGAGGTGCGATCAGGGATGAACGTCCTGGTCTGCGGACCCAACGGGTGCGGAAAGAGTTCGCTGTTCAGGATACTGGGAGAGGTGAGTGGGACGGAGGTCACTACACTAGTGGGGGGGGCTAGAACATAGCGTGGAGTGACGGTATGGTGCGGAAAATCTCATTCCAATGTATCAAAATTTGATTTTGTGCAAAAACATTTTTTTACAATTTTGATTAAATAATTAAATATTGTTAAAACATAAGTGTCTCGCTATCCTTTGATGTTGTGGCATAAAATGTCTTAAATATGAACTGCATCCTTTCTGTCTGTCCTGTGTTCACCATCTAAGCCAGGGATGGACAGAGTTCCACAGAAATATGTTTCTCATTTTGAATATTTTATAAAGTCGAGCATAGTTTTTCCAAAACCATGGTTTAACGCTTTTCGGTCATAGAAAGCTACGACATGGCCTAAACCCCCATTAAACAAATTTTTGGTAATGTTTTGATACCTGGCCCACTCAAACAAGTCTTTCAATGTACTTTCTACAGTAATCAGTTTCATTGCCTTCTAAATAATAAACAAAAGAATCTGACCCAAAGTGTTAGTTAATATGGGTGGATAGTCTCTCCTCTTAAAATCACAATAAAAAAATGTATTTTAGTAGACTACTTTGCTTTTCATACATTAGAGTATTTGTTAGAAATCCCCATGTCAGTGCACAGCTCTTCTAAACCTGCAACGTCGTCTCTTGTTGACAGCTGTGGCCCCTGTTCGGTGGAACGCTGACGAAACCACCGCGAGGGAAGTTGTTCTACATCCCGCAACGACCTTACATGACCTTGGGCACATTGCGCGACCAGGTCATCTACCCTCACACCTACGAGGAGATGAAGAGAAGAGGTAAGTCGAGTTATTTATTTATTTGTTTCACAATTTAACTTCTTATTAACCCATCGGCTTTCTCGCCGGTCGAATCGACGGGCTGTTTAAAATGCGCGCCGATTTACCTGGCCATCGGATCGACGGGCTGGAACAGCAAGGGAACAGTGCGCTACATTATCGGTCGTTGTATGAGAATGGTTCGTCCAATCACCAAGAGATCGCGCTCAATGTACTCTACGCACTTCGCTGCATCCAACGATGTGTTTGGCTCGTCACTCGGTCAAGTTTTAGCCTGTCTATGCTTGAAGGAAAGATTATGTTTGCATTCGTAGGTGGTATGGCGGCGCGCGCGCTATGGCGGCTACAGCTTATTGCAATATTTTGACGGATATGACGAAGATGAGGGGTGTGATATTTTGACACCAAGAAAAATTCGAAGGAAAGTTCATACACCTAGACATTTATTTAGGCTACATTTTAGTTTTTATTTCAAGTAAATTGGGTTATTTTTGTTGGAGCAGTGAATTTTTTGCTGAGGTGCGCTCCGCAACCCCATTTCGTAAAAAATAAATGGATTTGAGGGGCAGGCGCAGCGATTTTTAATGGTAAGCCGATGGGTTAACCTTCAGATTGTGCGGAAATGGTGAACATGACAGACGACATCTACACACTTGTGCCAGTCTGGCAAATGAGCGTGACCAATGCCTAACGACATAAAGAAGGAGGAAAGGGAGGCTCGTCTCTACTGGTTGACTAGATCAAGCACGATGGCATCATGGGCCATATGTGGGAATTTGAGGAGAAGAAGAAGAAGAAGACACTTCCCTCATACCTCTTTTTTCCCTTCACTTTGAAAAAACTATATATATGCTGTATAGGTAGCCTAGGGACCCTGAAATACTATTGTGAATGACTTTTTTCACTAAATGATGCTTAATATGACTGTTTTATTATCATTTATCAGGTAGGTAGCCAAAATAAGGCAATAATCACGTGTTTCCTGCTAAATTATAGCAAAATCGAGAACTTTTCTTTTTATTCTTTTTAAGTTTTAGCTCCAAAATATGCAATTAATTTGACAATTGGGCATTGAAATCAATATTTCTGTTTTAACATATAGTTGGCACCATGACGGTTGAAAATATTATTATCGAACACGCCTAGCTAATTCCAATAAAGTTAATTTTGTATGGCCTAAATATTTGTTTATGTGTAATAAAATAACTAATACGTGTTCATTTCGCTCAAGGGTAGTGATTGCAGAGCTATTTTTATGACGAAATGATGCCTTTACCTCGAGTTTATATACTGAAATTGAAGATTTTTTTTATAACAATGAAAACTTTTTATTTGCTATTTCTCAGGGTCCCTACGTATAGGCTACTTTTAGTCTCTATACCATACTAGTAATATACATATAACTTTATTCACATGAAATATGCATTCTATTTTATTATTCATTTTATACCATGTTTTAGCCTTAGGAACTATTCACTCCCTCTTCATGAAGAAGTGTATACTTGTACCATGTATTAGTCTAAGTGATTAAAGATCTACTCTACTCTACTCTACAACACTATCTTCCACAAAAATTCTTATTCATTAAAGTTAGATATAAAAATTGTATTCCTGTTATACTTCCAACTTGGTTTGTTAATGCATTAGTTATTCATATTTTGAATTAGTATGTACTATTTGTTATTATTTTGTTGTACTGTAACTGCCATGTCATGTATTTGTTTATATTGTGTCCTGTATATAATATGTAGTATGTACTATGTATGTATGTGTCAGTGGATTGCAATAAAATGAATAAATTTATTCTCAGTCAACAGGTGGTGTAAATAAGAAACATAATAATTAAGAAGCTGACTTGACATTTTCACTTATTTGCCCATTAATCAGATCCAACAAACTTATTAACTAGTTTACAACCATCCAGACCTAGATATAAATACTATATATACATTTCCAATGTTATAAAAAGTTATTTGTAATGATATTGGTATTGTGTGGGGATGTGCAAACGTTCAAAATTCAAACTCAAACTCAAACTTTTTGTAAGTTTGGGTTCGGTTCGAGTTTGAAAAAAGGTTTGTATTTTTTTTAAATTTTTTTACTCATTTGTTGTGGTGTGAATGAAAGGTTGTGATCTATTACATTTACTGTATGTTATTCTTTTCTCTGGTGGAGTGGTTGTGAATTTCTGAGTTAAGAGTACAGTAAATGATGCTGTTTTTTTTATTTTTTTAAATGCATTTAGCCTATGTCTTATGTAGACCTGCTTAGATTAATTAATTAAGCTCCTTTGTAAACCAGTTTCAATAATAACTGAATAGAATAGAGAATGAATAAATAAATGGCTGTGTATTACCAGGGCGGACGGACGCTGACCTCACCGCCCACCTCGAAAGAGTCAAGCTGTCGTACTTGCTGACGAGAGAAGGGGGCTGGGGAGCGATCGCTGACTGGATCGATGTTCTGTCCGGCGGCGAGAAGCAGAGGATAGCCGTGAGTTGACAGAACGGCAAAACTTAACGACTGCCTAAAGTCCCTACCCTAATTTAGATTTAAGTGTGAATTTAAAAAGGAGAAATTACAAAATATCCCTTTTTGACTTCACACTGCTAATAAAGACTTGTCAAAATAAAAATTGTAATTTTTTTTTTTAAATCACAACTTCAAATCAAAATATTGTTTTAAAAAAAAAGTTAATTTTTTGCAAAAATAAACTATACCAATATAGGTATATAGTTTTCTTCTACGATTCCAAAATGAAGTCCTCGCTCATATTTTGTCTCCCTCACAGATGGCTAGACTGTTCTACCACGAGCCTCAGTTCGCCATCTTGGACGAGTGCACGTCAGCGGTTAGCGTTGACGTAGAGGGCAGCATGTATCAGTACTGTCGCGAGGTGGGCATCACACTGTTCACAGTTTCACATCGCAGGTCGCTGTGGAAACACCACGAGGTTAGTAACCGGGGAGAAAAGCTACTTTTATGTAGGGTAGTATAATTTTGATTTTTGTGTTCCCCTTTTTTTATATAGGTAATATCTTTAATGTGGTGTTGTGTTTAATTTTTTCCACATTTCTATCATTGCAAAATGGTGTAATTTACTCACAAATTTACTTACTAATTTAGTAATTACAACTATGTACAATGCTATCAATAGACACGTGCCAATATTCAGCAGATGACTTTGCTTAGTTAGTGGACTGTCCTGAAATCAATCTGCTTTTTGCATGAGATTTTTCTGCTGACGAAAACAATACAAAGTTGCTGAATAGTGGTATGCACCTAGTGCAATCGGTTATCTGCTGATAGAGGGGGTGAGGGCCACGGGCGCTTTGATCCACCTCGCGCGTCTCGTGATTATAATATAACATAAGCTGAAAAAGTTGAAGGTGAGACCAAATCAAAAAATCAAAACAAGACGAGACCGTTCATTTACCCAAATTTTCAATTACAGTATACTGATTGCAAGCCGACTCCTGATTAAAAGTACATCTAACAAACAAGTGTAGTACTATTTAATTACTCGTAAGTTTGCCATCGATTCCAAGCCGGGTTGGCATTTTGAACTGCAAAAATGTGTCAAAAAAGGTGGGTTTGCAATCTGGTAAATATGGTATACCTATTTCAATTGAAGTACCAAACAGTTCTCAAAGGCCAAATGAACAAACCTTTACATAGTAGAAACTTGAAACAGTGTGAATCTTAGCTCTAAACAAATTGTATATGTTTGTTCCAGTACTATCTCCAAATGGACGGGCGCGGCACTTTCGATTTCAAACCTATCGAAGCAGACACAGAGGAATTCGGCTCATGAAGAAGAGACCGAAACACGGGATAACCTTCATAGGATGTTTCCACGCTCAAGAAACAAACGTCAATCTTCCCTTGTTGTCGTAAACAAGGTCCGATTTCCCCCAGACTCTTTCTTCGGTTGGAAAACATTTGGACAAGATCGGGGGGGGGGGGGGGCGAATAGTTAATTGTGAGTTGCTGTGTACGTTACCTACAAAGGTGTTACTACAATTGAGGTTGTCAATGAAAGGGATTGGCTAAATGTTGTGTGGTATTTTATTTGGGGACGTTCATGGAGATAGAAGGAACTTTATAGTACGGGTAGCAAATGAACTCAATTTAAAAAGCCCTACCCCAAACCAAAAGGATCATATTTTTTTATTGTTCGTATCTATTAGGTACCACTTACTGAATAGAAATTTTAAGTTCAATTGATGAATGTAATTATTAACCAATTCTTTTTTATTGGTATACATCAACGAAATCAAATTCCAATTCAGAATTTGTGAACTTTATTTACTATTCTTCTACAAAACTAGTGCTTGACTGGCAATGCAACTTCCATAAAATAGATGGTTTGAGAATAATTGCTGAGGCTGGTATGGGAAAAGTGCACACATTCTGGTTTTTAATGATTGCAGGAATACAGCTATTAGGGCTGCGCAAACAGAGAGTTTTAATTCAAGTCGAGTTAGAGTTTAGTAAAGTGTTCGAGTATTCAAGCTCGAACCGAGTTCAAATCGACTTTATTTGCTTTATTAAATGTTTTCTCCATTTCAGTCTAAAAGTCTACTAGGCATATGAAACAAATTCTTCTCTTTTAACAAGGCCTAGACCTAGGCCTAGCTCCTGGGTCAAAATATATTTTTGGTTATGGAGACTTAGGCAAGGCTTACAAGTTACAACTAACCTTGGTTTTGGCGGGTGCCATAGGCTAGGTCTATTGTACAGGCCTTTGTGACCCTTCTATCAAATGGTATTGTGAATTCTGAATATTTTGCTGACAAAATTGAATTCTTTTCTTTTTTCTTTTCTAAAAAAAAGGCCTATTGCAATATTAAAATTTCAAACCAAATATCGATATTGTTCGATGTTTTTGATTTTGCTAATCCCGAGTTATTGACGCCATTAATAAATGCGATGGTTGGTCGAGAGAATACAATGCCACGTACGTATTTCAGTTATGTAGAATATTTTGCCACATTTTCATTATTTTTGAAGTACATACATATATAACATATTTATGTAGTTAAAAAAACCAGTGATACTAACTCTACTGATAGTATAGTATGGTATAGTTTTATATTTTAGTGCAAACTTACCGAGTGAAACGTACCTATATTTTGTATAACGACTTGAAGGAATTGGGAAAATCATTAAGAATAATTTTGTAGTAGGGCCTACGCACAATTATTTGGACATCAATCAAAATCGCAGACTCCCAAAAATGGGTGCGTTGTGAATAATTTGCTCAAATGTGTTTATTTATTGCAACATTTTTCTTGAAGACCATGGAGTTTGGCAGTTTGCCTCGTTAAATTTCATCAGAACTACGAAATATTTGTGCCAGTAGATAAGAGTATTAAATTTTAAATTGGTCTTCGAATCACAAGTTTCGAAGATACGTTAACAATATTAACCCGAGAGTAGTCGCGTGTGGTCTTTTAGACCGACTTTTTTTTCAACAGTTGGTATTTGTACAGCGCGCATGCGTGGCTTGTCTAGTTCCGCCTACCTTCCCAAAATAGATTTGTGAAGCCAGTGTGCAATACGCAATTCAGTGTTCTGCAGAACTTCATCTAAGATAAGAGGTCCTGTTCGGTTGCTCGGTCTTTTCAACCGCTGCGCGACTACTAAGGGAGGCAAAAATATGCATACTCAATCACTGTTATGAGACATGTATTTTGTTATTGTAGGTTGATTATTCTTCAACATACAGTGTTGGCATAATATTACTGTCTTGGTTTACTAATAATTCGAACTACTGGGTGTTTCAAAACATATTTTTATACATTTTTGTAGGTTTGCAACATTCTGTGTTTGCTTGATTATTGATTGATTATTTATTAATTATTGATTGATAATTGATTAATATAACCATGTATGCTGTCACATATATGATAAATTTTCTTATATTGGTAATCAAAACGTCATCCTAACGTTATTAGCCCATAATAAATAATGCGGTCTAAAGGACCGCGCGCGACTACTAACGTTACAAACAGGGGCGCGACTACTCTCGGGTTAAGAAACTTACTCAACAATACGTAGTGCTGAAGTTGTGCCATACAACATACATAGTGTGAACTGGGGGGTGTTCTTCAAATAAATTCATACTTAATAGCTATCGACTAGCTGAGATCACACTGTCCCTGTATTGTGTGTCATAAACATCTTGTAGTAGTCTGTGGTGGCACATAAGATTAGGGCGCTGGTCCGAAGCATATGGCTTTACGAGGACGTGGGTTTTTAATAGTCTTTCATCGTTATCTATCACCACTCATCGTCTCGAATAGCCTTAGTGCAATAAAAGAGAGTAGAGACGTTAAGTAACAAAAATCATCAACATCTGAGCTAGCTTGGTATTCTTCTCGTGTTTTTGTTGTAATTCAATATGCCAACCACGATTGGTAAATAAATGCAGTTAGTAATGCAACTTACCTTTATTTCAACAAATGTGAGTACAGAAGTACTAAAACTTTCCTAACTTACCAATTTTTTAAATGAATATTTCACTCCAAAAGATTAATATTTATTACTAGGGATGTCAAACGATTAAATTATTATAATCGATAATCGATTTCACTTTCACCTCCATAATCGATTATTAATCGATTTTAATCGTTTTGTACAATGTCTGTTAGCAAGTTTCTTTCAAATTTCGGTCTGGTTTCGGTTAGTTTGAATCGCCCGCGCAAGCAACGAGTTCGCACGGAGTGTGTGGCAGACTATGAGGACAAGGGGAAGGGGAGGGGTAGATAAAGCATACGAGATGAAATTGACATCAATACGGTGATTAAATTCAATTGTTTGATGCCATGTTGTCGAAAACACTTGGCCTAGGCCGAAGCAAAACACCAGAGCAATCACTTTTGTCACAATATTACGCTCCACTCGAGACGCCATGTTACGTAGAGGTGCATTTACTGCTCGGCGTTTCAGGCGAGAAGGCGCGTTGAGTGCGTCAATTACTGTGTTTATTGGCTGCCCGCCAACTACGCCGCGTGGAACGCTCGAACAGTATGAGCTTTAACTCCGCCACTCCTTCCGACCTTGCACGGCCAGCGCATGCGCACATGATGACAGGCAAGCTGGTACAAACGATGTATTTTGCGACGTCGCTTCAATCAAATGTGGATCGGAACAATCTCGCGGGCGAGCAAGACATTAAATCGGCGGTTATCACGGCGTATTTGGCGGGAAAACGTAACGTACGGGAACGTTTCTCGCGAGTAATAGGCGGCGGATCTTGAAAACTAAATTTAAAAAACGCGAAAATTTAAAATCGATTATTTAAAAAAAAATCGATTCATCGTTTTCGATTAATAATCGTAATCGTTGACACCCCATTTATTACAGTTCAGAAATTAAAAAATTCATCCCGATCAGGGTTCGAACCAGAGTCTCCCACATTCCAGGTAGGCGCCTTAGCCAACTAGACCACCGAGACGGTAACTATTAAACTTCTGAATTGTAGTTGCATTGCCTACGGGAGTGTTTCCCGACTAACCAAATCGAGAAATAACTCCGAAAGTTGTTGGCATCATCAATATGCGCAAACGAACAATTGCCTATTGGACACATTGTAAATGAAATGATTCATATCTGTCAAACTATTAATTGAAAGACAATTATTTTCTGTATTTATGGAGTATAGGCCTTGGTCGTATTTAAAATGATCAAGTTCATAAAGTGGGGTGTGGCCATTATGTGAAGCCCTTTTCCAATTTATGTAGTAGTATTTATATCCCCTTCTTTAAAATTTGAGTGGTCAAAATAAGGGTGCGTTCATTACTTGATGGGGCCTATAATCGAGTCAATACGGATAAGCTAGCTCCGCCAGATGTCTCTATCAGCTTCAGATGTACGTATTACGAGTAACGACACAACTGGAGTATTCGCCTACGACACCAGCTTTAATAATATCCACTAGGACGTGAAAATCATGAGAAACCTACGCAAAAATACAGGGCTCATTTAGGTGGTTCATGTATCTTTCTCTGGCTCGGTAAATTAAACTAGGAGTGTGCGAATCAACGTAATTTACGGCGAGATCGGAGATGCAACAATTGCTCAATGTAATGGGAACTTGGAAGAAAGGTGGGGGAAATTTTGGATACATAATAGTTAAGCAATGCAATAGTAATTCCAAAGGTCAAAAGTGGGATCACTGCTGTTCTGTGGAGATGCCATAAAGAAAAGTGTATTATTATTTATTATTGTTAAGCTTAGTCTAATTGTGAGGGATTGAAGTTGTGAACAGACTATCAGTTGCGGAGTTAGACGCGTAAGAAATTGAGAAGGTTTAGTTGGGCCTCGCTATCCGCCAACGAATACGACCAACCAAGAGAACGAAGTACTAGTGCAGTGGGCGCCACTCCCGCGAATATGTTTAATTGGAAAACTAACTGTATGGAATATTATGCAGTAGGTATATTGAGGAATGGCACGCACTTGACGTTCATTGATCGTTGAGTTACGACGTTACATGGGACTTAGGTATGTTTAGGGATGGGAATCGATATCAAATACCATCACTGTATCGGTTATCGTCATTTCGAAGTGCAATCGTTATCGATAGATTATATTGGAAAAAATTAGTTGGATGAGCAAAGCGAAGACTTCAATTTCAAAGCGAAGACTTCAATTTCACTGACCCCAAAAAATTTAGCTCGGGTTTTTTTTTTTTTTTTTTTTTTTTTTTTTGTTTGTTTGTTTTTTTGTCTGTTTGTTAACTCTCTACCAGGCAAACGGCATATCCGATCTTGATAAAAATTTGACAGGACCTTCGAAATCTCTGAACTTAGAGGTGTATTGTTTTTGGGTACAATCGAAGAAATATTTCTCATGAATATCGTACTTTTACGATTTTTTCCGATTTTTAGTGCGATATTTTCGTGCCATTTGACCAAACGGTGGGGCTACAACGTTCATATTATACATGGACATTAAGGTTATGGTGATGTAGTACCTTTTGAAAGAAAAAGTTGAAAAAGTTAGCCAGAATCTATAGAATAAAGCTTTTAATATAAGTTTTTTGATTTTTTGTGCGATATTTTCGTGTCATTTGGGCCAATTCTGACCAAACGGGTGGGGCTACAACGTTAATATTATACATGGACATTAAGGTTATTGTGATGTAGTACCTTTTAAAAGAAAAAGTTTAAATAGTTAGCCAGAATCCATAGAAATAAAGCTTTTAATATAAGTTTTTACGGTAAATAATACCAATTGACAGGTAACAAAGAAACTTGACAACAATCACCTACAATTCGTAGGCAGCAAAACAAAGCACTTGCAAAAGTAAAGATATCCCATGCTAACTAAAAATTTTAAAAAGCTCATCCATCAACGCGGCGGGACTTTAGCGTTTTCTTAGTTAATTAATTTGAATCTAGTAGCAGTGCAGAGTAATGTCAATTATTTGATTTGATGTCCCTGAGTATAATTAAGGTACATTTTAATAATGATCGGACACATCAAGATATAGGCTTTAGATGAATGACAAGATTTGGCCGCAGTCCAGGTCTACAGTCGGCAGTCTATTGCTCGTTTGCACCCAAAGATAAGGCTATTTTAAAATTGATTTTGTAATTTTTTGTAACGGATTTACCTATAATTTCAGTACTGTATTCAAATTCGTATCCACGATTGAGATATTTTTTTAAAAATCGAACAATGTCAATGTGTATTTGATTTTCTATTTGGTATGTTATTTGCCCATACTTTCATGCTCGCTACCGTGTTGTTTAGTGAAGGATAGAGAAAATATTGGTGCAGTGTTTCTTATGTCGTACTGTTAATTTTTTTTTCCTTCGATAATTCAAGCTTGCAAAAGGAAATCCTGTATCATTGTTATTTTATTTATTACTTATTAGTGTTGTGTATGGAACATAGCCTATAGTGGGCAGCTTATTAATTTTTATTGCGACTTCCAGTTTGTAACATTTTATGAAGTAGGCTTATAACAATATAAAAACAGTAGAAAACTATTTTTATTGATGCTAAGCCTAAATATACTACTGTGCTACAACGTAATTATAACTAGCTTCCTTAGAAAACTATCTTTTAGATATATTCATTCCATGGTTATTGTAGGCTTACTGTTATGTTAATGATTCAACGTTTATTTGGAAAATGTACCTTCGCACACACCTATCCTATATCATATGGCTTTAACTTCAAACTGTAATGGAAAACCACTTTGTAGCTGTACAGAATTGTTACAACAATAGTAGGTAATTATTTTTGTATTCTATACATGGGATGTAAGCAATATGCGTCGGAGGGGTGGCAGGGTGGGGACGGCTTGGCAGAGGGGGGGGATGGCCAAGTATAGTATCTGCGTGGGCTGTAAGCGTTCTGGGGCAAAGCTTCAGCTGCCGGGGGCAATGTTTTAGGGGTATTATTGCCCTCGAGATGGCCTTAGAAGCGATCTGAGGTATCTGAGGTCAGGGACAAAGAGTCCATTGGTGTGGTTTATTAATGTAGGCCTACAAACACTTCCTAGCTAGGAATATATGTGTAAATTGACACATTATTTATTAACGTTACGAGATAAAGTCACTTGATATGAGATGAGAGGATATCCAGAGGTGGGGATTTAGCCATTCCCAGTGGGGATACCTTTCAGTAAAACAGAGCCAGGGATGAAATTACTAGAGGGTGGGAATCCCCCCCGTCAATTCACACCCTGTGCGTCGGGGTTGTCTGCGGGGGGGGGGGGGGGGAGGGTAGGCGGGGGCGGGGCAGGCCTAGGTACCGGTATATCTTAATGGATACCGTGTTAAGGTTGCAACAGTTTTATTTTATGACTGTTTGAACTTTGAACATTATTGAGAAAAGAAAACTAAATAGAATGTGGCTGCATGCAAGTGTAAGATACATTTTTACTTTTTAGTTAATTAACATGGAAGTACTAAAAGGCAGTGTATCGTTTACGCACTTTTGTCGTTATGATTTACCCAAGTTGTTTTAAAATTACTATTTGTTATTTACTACATGAAAATTACTGGTAGTTTTTTTTGTATTATGTTAAAGCTCTGTTGAACAGAATGTTATCTTATTTAAATATTTGTTTAAAAAATTACCTTTTTATGTTATTATTACATATTGTTATTAGGATGCTTGTTATGACAATCTAGTGTGGTATTTTTAAGATGGTGACATGTTACGTACTATATCACATAGGTTGGAAGGGACTTCTTTCTCTTATTAGAAGAAGATGTTAGGGGCCGGATGATTAAACATTAAATTGTTTAAACACATGGCTGTTATAACGTTTAAGAATATTTTGTGTAAAATTAAAACATTTTATGAATAAAAATAGAAATTTGAATTTTGTTATTGGTTATCTTATTTTTTATTTCTTTTTGGTTATTATTGAACCTTTGATAAAACATTTACATAAATACTGTATTTCTAGAGCATATTTTCTACACATGACTAAAAAAATTCGTTGCTACCTATAACTTTAGTAACAGAGGCATATATAGCGTACGTTCCGAATGATGCTCCCACGCGCCCACAACACCCAGACATACCCAAGATGCCCGAGGTTTAACATTGGGCATTACGGGCGTTGTGATGGCGGCGGTGTTTACGGAATGCTTCATGGGCACGCCCAAGCTGCAAGTTAGCATCATTCGGAACGTACCCATAGTATAGACCTAGTATACAAAATGTTAGAATGACGTCACTGGTGTTTCATCGCTAGGGTTCCATTCGTCCCGTTAAAAACGGGACAGTCCCGTTTTTAGGGACCTTGTCCATATTACCCGAAAACTGTTCACGGGACGCTGTTTTGTCCCGTTTTTGTAAATATACGATATTCAACGTGTACTCGTGGCTCGTCTGCCTGTAAATTAACGTACTTGGTATTCTGTTACACTTTCTGCTGCTTGAATTTGCACAGATGAATGCGTTATCAGCAGGCGAGTTGTAGTAGGGGGTGGGTGGTTGACGGCATCAAGTAACACGAATTGTTCCGAGCCCCAACAAAGTTGCTGTGGATTGCAGCCGAGCAAATGATACGCGAACGTTTCACGTTCTGTCGATCTCGGATCGAGCGTATGTTCAGCGATCAGAATGCCGAAACGTAAGTGTAAGTTTACAGACGCTATAAAAAACGAGTTTTTGTTCCTAAAACGGGGTTTCGGGTGACAAAGTGGAATGCTGTTGTGAGGAAATAAATATAAAAAAAAATAGTATGATTGCAAGCCTACTTCGCCTGCAATTCGATATTTAATTATTATTAGCAGCAATTAAATGTGGGGAAGCTAATTTTGATTTGAAAACATATTTTTACTTCATAACCTCACTTTTACGAGATGGTTTTTTCGTCTCGTACGCGCGAGTGTGTAAAATGCCGCCGCCTGAACGTGTGTTTTCAATGACGATGTTAAGAAGGACTTTCCTTACCTTGTTAAACACGAGACTGATAATGACAAAGTGTTTTGTACGATCTGCAAAGCAAGATTTTCTATAGTAATTATCCATTAAGGTAATCCCCGAGTTGCCAATTTTCAGTTAAAACATGACAAAATAATTGTAGTATGGTGAAAATTTTTCGCCTTCGGCGAAAAAGCCTCCGGCGGCTGGGGCTTCGCCCAGACCCCAGCTACAACCACCAGAAATTTGTCCCGCTTTTTAGTTTGAAAATATGGACACCCTATTCATCGCTAAAGTTTAAGCAATTTAATGTATCCCACCCCTGATGGTAATACTTGTTAGTGAAATATATTTTAACAATATAAAATAAAAACTAAAAAGGTTGCCGGTTAATGTTGTGTTGTGTTGTGTCCCTATTATGGAAAGACGTAAATTATAGATAATAATGAATATGATACTAGCCGTAATATTGGTAAATGAAAATATTAAAATTCTTCCAGATTACAAGTTTTATTAAAAATTTATTTGCAAGGCAACAAAAAAAATTATTACTAATTTTAATTTAGAATAGGCCAATATTATTAAAAGTAATAAAGAATTAGTTTGTTTTAAATTGTAAAGGGTGGAAACTGGAAATGAAGAATGGCCATTGACTTGAAACTCAATGTGACGGACGTTCATACTGGAATGAGCGTCTTGCTTAATATTGTTGCGCAAATATCATCAACTGTGGTTATTTTAGTCTTTGATATTAAGAGGAGTCGCTGAGTCTGGTGCGGAGACGAGTTTAAGCACTCAGCTTTCTAGATTTTCCGGGTAAACTGCTAATATCATCGGTATCATATTTCACACAAACATTAATACAGAATCAATCTAGTATGACATCCAGTATGCGTATCCCTTAATTAATTAATTGATTTTGACTGGTTGACTAGATCAAGCATGATGGTATCATAAGCCAAATGTAGGCATTTGAGAAGAATTTTTTTGTGAAATCACCGTAATTTACTCAATTTTGGTCAACTTCGGGAATTTATTTCAAGTGTACAGATTTTGTAACGCAAATTTTCATACTGGCTAACGTTTAAATCTATGTGAACCCGCAGGTTAGTTTGGTGAATCGTGAGATAAACGGTTTGATGGGAATTTCCAGAATTGAAATTCATGTTTTGGATTTCTTATTTTTTCATGTTTTGGACTTATGTCTCGCAGTGGATTTTTATGGCTCATTTTTGCAAATAAGTGTGGATATCAATATAAAAGTATCTACTTCTTCATTCATGCAAAATTTGGTAATGATATTACCAACCGTTCAGCAGAAATCATCAACACCTGAGTGCGCGCATTATAGTTGAGCCAAGCTTAATATTTAACGAGCGTGTACAAATTTCTGGTTACCAAATCCTCGACATTTCTTGTTTTTCTGGATTGAAAATCCGGCTGCACATCTTGTTTGGGAACAATTGGGCTCAAACCTGATAGCCTCAGAATATAATGGGTTTACAACTTATAGGGACTTGCCCCCAGAATAATGTTACAAGATTAAATTTGGCAAATTTTAGAGGATTCTTACTTTTTAGAGGTATGTGCCATTCCATAAAAATAAACAATTTTCCCGACTTCCACATTTCTTTAATTGACTGACTTTTCAAGACTTATCCAAGACACCCAGATTTAGCTAGTATGTATATAAATGTTGACTTAATGAATACTCTCTGCATTACGAGAAAGTTACGTTTTCTGTAACTTACGTATGCCATCCTGGTTGGAATATAACGTTGCAATATGTATAATAAATAATTGTTTGAGCGGAGCAAAAACTTCAAGTTTGCTACCCTGAGAAAAATACATCCGGTGTATTTGTTTGTAACGGTCCGATCGTGCTGAAATTTGTAGAGGACCTTATGTTTGTGAGTAGGCCTACAATCAAAGTAATAATATTCTTCGTGAAAATTGTACCGGTACTTTCACAATTTTTGCGTGATTTTTTGCTCTTCACCGTTCAAATGGTTACTCCAATCTTGATGAAACTTTACGAAAACGTAAATCACTGAACTTTGATATATTACAGTTTTGGGTACAATCATAGAAATATCTATAAAAATTGTACTTTTAGGGCAACAATGAGATGGATGTTTCTCGATTTGGTTGGTCGAGAAAAACTCCCGTAGCTGTAATTGTTTTTATTTACTACAATTTAGAAATTAAAAAAGTCCGCCCCAACCGGGATTTGAACCCGGGTTTCCCGCATTCCAGACGAGCGTCTTAACCACTAGACCAAAGATGGTAGTATATCACTAGACCATCAGGACGGGTACATTTTAATCTCTTAATTGTAGTTGCATTATACATCTGTATGGATGGAACAGTACTGCAACGAATATCTGCTGCCTTTGAACTGACCACCAAACATTATTTATAATGTCATTACCTTTATGCAGGTATGAGCGAGGGTTTATTTCTCGATTTGGTTAGTCGGGAAACACTCCCGTAAGTGTAATTGTTTTTATTTACTACAATTTAGAAATTAAAATAGTCCGCCCCAATCGGGATTTGAACCCGGGTGTCGCTGCCCCGCCCCGACGAGGTGCGTGTTGCGTCTCGGTCTTCCTTCTCTGACTTTTTGGCTCACACATTTTCTAAAACAATTTGTCTTAAAGGGTTGTATCACATCCTGTGTTTACTATGTGGATGGCTATTTAATTCGTTTATATGTGAATGACAATAATTTGTCATTTTGAACGTCCGTGGCTCATTCACACATTTCAGACTAAATAATTTTGGGGAGTTTTTGAGTCATTTTACTTTGAACACACTCGCTGGCCGCCAAAAAAGTTGCAAAAGTTCATTGTTTCAATAATTTCGATTTTAAATTTATTCATCCTGGAAAATAAAAATTGTGCACCCTATTTTTTCTTCCGAGTAGGCTAAAACAAACGACTTTCAAAACAACGAAATATACTCCTTCAATTTTTTTGGTTGGCCTTGTTTAAAAATAATTTATGCCTCTTAATGTTGTTTTATGACTTTAAAAGTTATTCTACAACACCTATATTACTTAACAATCGTTGGGCAATTGTTTGATGTAACGAAATGCAACTTGGCTGCGATATACGGACAATGTTAACTCAAAGCTCTGTGTCTGCCATTTGAGCAAAGTTTTTATTTATTGAAAATGTTTATGTGAAATGGTTGAGGAGATAATGAAATAAATCATTTTGGGACCATGTTATTGTTTGTCCACATTATCTGTCCACACCCTACCAAAGCATATGAGTATACCACATGAGCTTTTCTCACATGAGGCAAGGCTCGACAATTTTTCTAAAACTCAAGTGAATAAATTTCTTACTTGCCCATAATTTTGTTTGACAAAATTGTCCGAGACTTTATCATATTATTGACGGTTGAAAATTTTAATATTTGAGCTATTTTCTGGTATTTTAAAATGTCAATTAAAAACAAGGTCTATGCACATTTGCCCAATATCGACAACGGGATTGGGAAGACTGTAACGTTAAGGGCTTCGTTGCAGAATAGCCTGTGAAGCTGACAGAGAAGTGTAAAAATAAGGCATACAAACACCACAGCCTTTCTGAAATCTCTCGTTTATCAGCTGATAAAATGGCAAAGTTCCCGTTGTCATTGCCGGTACACGCGAGCCTACATCGTGTCGTAAGTTAGCACTATTCTACCAGTTAGCTTTATCGTTCTCGGGCAATTGTGCATCAACCTAAATATTGGTTGCCCGTGCTGTGCCTGAATTGTGAGTAGCCTCAGCCAACCTGGGAATAGGAATTTTCAAGCTCTGCTTCCAATGCAGAAGGTCCCGGGTTCGATTCCTACTAAAGGCAGAAGTTTTTAAACTTTTGATTTATACTCAAGTCCTCTTAAGAATTTGTAAACGACTAAACGGTCACTTTGGAGCCGTCATAGCAACGAGGCACATAATAAATTCAAAGTTGTTCTGAATCGGCCTTGTTGATTCTGGCGTTGATCTGCTGGTGTTTGCACGTCCATACCACTGATTGCTATATTTCCTATTAAAAATATTGATCTTTGTTGGTTATCGCTCACTCGTCGATTGTGTCGGGGCCTACAGGGTTGGCTTGGTCGCTTTGGTTTAACTGTCCCCCACTGAAAATCAGTTATATGACTGAGTGGGGAAACTCTAAAACACAAATTTATTTATTTATTTACCAACCTTATGGACGGACTTGGATGATGATCTCGACATAGGGTTGCCAACCGACCGGTTTTTGACCCCCTTGGCCAGTTGCCGGTCAGACCCTTTGACCGGCAATAGTGTTGCCGTTTTTTACAAAAAATATTACTACATATACAACAAATAACAAAAATAAATATTTAAAAACCAACCTCATCGCTTCGTTCCCAAATCGCAACTAATGAGTCAACATTGCTTTTCTCCACTTCCCCATGACCTAACCAGCCAACCCCCACACCCTCTATTCTCTCTACCTAGCCGAACTCGACACAACAGCGATCGAGCCGAGCGAGGCTGAAGACTGCCACACTGCACAGCAGTCTGCTGTCAATACAGTCGCAGTCAGTCGCTCCCACGCGAAGTTTGGGACAGGTTGTAGTAATTAGTTAACTTAGTTAAAAATCAAGACAACAAAAATACTTTATAGGCCTATAATGTGGTTTATTTGGTATTTATTTACCCCTTATGCATAAAAATATGCCTACTCTAATTATGAATTCCACTTGGCAAATCAGCGGATGTACCGTAATATTATCATCACTTCAGTGACCCAATTCTATTTGGTGGTTTTCCAGTTTTGACTGCACAAAAACTACATTATTTTGGTATTGCATTAAATAATAAGTAAATAAATTTTATTTAGAGTCTGCTCACTCAGTTGATATAACTGATTTTCAGTGGGGGACTTTAAATCAAAGCGACCAAACCAACCCTGCAGGCCCCGACGCAATCGACGCATGTGAGCGATAACCAACCAAAGATCGATATTTTTAATAGGAAATATAGCAATCAGTGGTATGGACAGTGCGAACACCCGCGAATCAACGCCAGAATCAACAAGGCCGATTCAGAACAACTCTGAAATTTATTATGTGCTTCGTTGCTAGGACGGCTCCAAAGTCACCGTTTACAAACTTCTAAGACAAGAACTGATGGACTCAAGTCCAAATCAGAAGTTAAAAAACTTCTGACTTTAGCGGGAATCGAACCCTGGACCTTCTGCATTGGAAGCAGATACGCTAACAACAAGACCAACGAGCCACACCCACCACTTTATTCTAAAATGCACCAAATGCTCTCTAGGCAGCTGAAATTCAAAATTTTCGACTGCGGCACTATAGCTTAGTTGAAGCCCCCCGTGCTTGGTACCTTTCCCACGAATTTGCATTTATTTCCTGGTCAGGGGTGTCACATGTTGGGTAAAGCTGACCTTAGACAACAAATACTTCGTAGAAATGCGTAGGTAACGAGACGTACCGGTAGGGCCTACAAAAAGATGTTACTCGTTTGCCGTTTCACAAAACACTGCAGCGAAAATCGTACAATATTATCACAAAGTTGTTGGTTAGACCCTCCAACTTTATTATTATTATTGGATATTACTTAACGTCTCATATTTATGCAACTTGGCTAATCCAGATCTTTGACTAGAAGGGTGTACTGACATTGGCTGAGCTATTGTTGGTCGCGCATCGAGTTGTACAGTAGGGTGGGCCGAAAAACAACATTTTTTTTTTTTAAAGTTGTAATACCGCGGAAAAGTTGCGAATTGGGAAGACTAAAAAGGGTAAAAAAAATTTAAAAATCGGTTTATATCTTCCGGTGCGCATGTGCTCTAAACTTTTCCAAAATTTTGAAAAATTCACATTTTTACGATAATTTTTAATATTTTTAACATAGAAGAAAATTTTAAAATATGAAAAATTCGGGAAGAGGCTAATTTTAAAATATTAAAAATTAGCGTAAAAATGTGAATTTTCAAAATTTTGGGAAACTTTAGAGCACATGCGCGACCGGAAGATATGAACCGATTTTTTTTTTTTTTTTTTTAATTTTTTAGTCTCCACAATTCGCAACTTTTCCGCGGTATTACGACTTAAAAAAAAAAAAATGTTGTTTTTCGGCCCACCCTATTGTACAGGTCTTTACGAAGTGTTTCTTGTCCAAGGCCTAACGACAATAACCACTCAAAACATGGTGAATGAAATGATTTATTTGTAAAGAAATAGGTAAGCAAAACAATTTTACAATTAGTGGCGCAGCATCTCGAAGTTAAATTAAACAGAAAACAATGTTAATTACATAGACATAGTAATGTGTAGTGTAGTATTCAATCTTGGGAACATATTCAGAAATGCAATTTATCATGTTGGGCATGTTCACATCATGACAAAATAAGGTAATTATGCCGATTACGGTTTTCCGAGAAAAAATGCATAAAATGTTTCCAACTTTTCACAGTATGTGTAATTGATAGTCCCTAATTCATTTTCAGCTACCGCATTACGATCTTTTCACTGTTACTAATGTTTTTCGTCTTTTTACCTGTGTAAATTGTGCTGTCACTGTACGTAGACCGCCATGCTGGTTTGGAAAGCGCTATCTCCTCCGCTACGTCTCTTCCGCTGCGTACGCAGCGTAAGAAAGTATTTTTTTTAAAATAGCGACGTTAAAGGTTAAAAAAGGTATTTTTGTTTAAAATAGCGACGTTAAAGGTTTAAAGTATTTTTGTAACTAAAACGGCAACAAACGATGACGACATAGGTAATAGCACTCACATAAAAAATTAATTAGTTTTTCACTATCCCGAGTTTGCAAAAAACAAACCTTCAAAACCTTTAACGTCGCTATTTTAAACAAAAATACCTTTTTTAACCTTTAACGTCGCTATTTTAAACAAAAATACCTTTTTTTAACCTTTAACGTCGCGATTAAAAACAAAAATATTTTTTTCCGCTGCGTACGCAGCGGTAGAGAGGTCAGAGGAGTTTACGCTTTCCCAAATAACAGGCGATGTAGCTGTGTACGCAAAAGAGGCTCAATTTCCATAGTGAAAAGATGAAAAACATTGTTTACAAAATTAAAAACCAAATGCGGTACCTGAAAATGAATTAAGGAAAAATTAAAACACCACGGAATAGGTAAGTAAATTTTTTCATTTTTTTCTGGGAAAAACCGTAAAGGGCAAAAACCCCCCCCAAAATAATGTTGAGCCTGTAGATGATATTGCGCTCGTAATAAACAGTATAGAAACAGTGCAGTTCTAGTACCTACTACCTAGGAGCAGTAGGTCCACCTAGGCCCCTACCGGAACTTCATCGGTTCATGGGATGGGCCCCAAAAAACAACAACTTGTTTTTTCATGCTTTTTAGTATCGCGTAAACCTATTATTATAACTACAAACCTTAAAAGTTGTTTTTTGGAAAAACCCCTTTTGGTTTGAAACCCTTTTATATTTAAAATGAAATTTAAAGGGTTTGAGGTAGTTTTTTGTTTTTGGGGCCCATGAACCAAAGAAGTTCCTACCTACCTACTGATAAAGTAAACATGAACTGAAAATTATTTAAACACAACAATTCATGGAAATAGAGCAAGTAGGCCTACTAATGAAAAGCAATCAAGTAGCCTCTACCAACAAAGAATGGAATTGCTTTGCACATTTTACAACACTGCTCGTTAAAAACATCGGCGCACAGGGCTAATACCACAAGTTATTTTCCTAGAAAGCTAGGCAAAGCCTATACATCACTTTCAGCTAAAAAAATTTGCCCAAGATAAATAATACACAAATAGGGTTAGGGTAAATGTGCAACACAGTGTAAGCTAACTTAACTAGTTATCTCAGCTTTCAATGTGTTGTCACTGTAAATGGTCACGCCTAAAAACATACGTTAAAGGGATGCTTTGAAACACGTGAATCAATGCTTTTGACAACAAAAGGGCCTACACAGATTGGTTATTACAATATACCTACCATTATGGGCATACAAAATAAATACAAAACTCGTTCACGCAAACCATTAGGATACCACACCTTATAATTTTGAGAATACACTATAACAACAATATTGCATAGGCCTAAGTGCCACAAGTTTAGGAACGATGTAAAATATAATATGTGCCAATGATAGTCCTACAACAGCTTGCTTTTATAACAATTTAATTTATGGTGGAGTCATAATCAGAAAGTGTGTAGATTAGCGATAACAAATCTTCAACCTATGGTGAGAATGCCAAAACAATATTCACGGTTACATTTGATGATGCAGGTTGTTATGCAATGGTGTTATTCAATATGAGTGGGAAAGTAAGTTAGAAAGCCCAAGAAGGTTAACTTCATAACAGCATAGGTAATCCACTGTCTGGTTTCCGATGTGATGATGGCAAAAGCGCTCCTTGCAGCATGTCCAAGTAGGCTAAACGTGCATAAATCGTAAATTGGCAAGTTCCAGTCTAGAGAGGTCCATCTTACAACGTGATACACGAAACTTCACTGTGTAGGTATAAAGAGTTTTTGCTGGGCCCCTGACATTTGGCTAACTTTATGGGTTTAGAGTTTGGGCCCAGTTTCCCCCTTCTTCTTTACAGCAATTTTGGATGAAATATGGCTTCTCAAATGCAGATAATGTTTTTGTATGTTTAGATGAACCCCGATGAAGTTGATAGGATTTATTTTCTTCTACATGATCTATGAAGTCCTAGGTCCACCTAATTTTATTGTTGCCAAAGTAGACTCACAGCTGATAGAGGAGGCATGCCTGGGTCCGATCCCTTTTTGAACCCCAGGTAAAGAACCAAAGGGACGAATCCCCAATGGAACACACGTTGACAGGCGCCGATAACAGCTGACAACCTCTCCTTTGTATCTTGATTCATTTTCACCATTTTATTAGGTAGATTTCGTTGTTTTTATGAAAATATTTATGAGCACCGTGAACCGTATCGACGACTTGCTTGTCGGGAGAAACCGGAAGTGTGCAAAGCGTGCATTGTTCCGAGCAATGTGACCAACATAACATTTTCGCATCAAACATGGCCCCAGCCTAGGCTTAGATGATTCCGACCATATGAAAATTTGAGGATAAAAAGAATACAATTTAAATTAAATACAAGCGTTATTCACAAACATTCAAGCAAATTTGTTGTATCTAATTCTTCTTTAACCCCTTTTCTCCCTTGGGGTCCACTGCATTCTGCTTCAATGCTTTTTCTTGCATGGCCATTTGTGCCTTGATTCGAGTTTCTATAATTCCAATTACGACCTGTCTAACTTTACTCTTCGCTCGACCCAATACTTGAATTTTCTCCATTTGATTGGTCACGAATTCAACTTTGCGCTTGAAATAGTCTTGGGCATCGACTATGCTCATCGAGACGTAATAACCAGTTCCAATATCGATGAGCACTTGTTCGTCGTCGGTAATTTTCCCAGCGACGTAGATGGAACTTGTAAGAGGCACCATGATCTCGCTTCCTTTTGTATTCGGTTCAATTTTTGACATATTATCCATGGAGTCTTGAAATTTCGTTTGGGCCATTTTTAAAGTTTGCATTGAGTCTTGGAAAACTGTCATTTCAGAGTCCAATTGCTGCTTTATCTGAGTCAACTGCTGTATATTTAAAGTGTTCAGGTCTATCTGGTGCTGCTGCCCTGCACTCGGATCAACCTTTTCCATTTTGCTCGTATTTTACGCTCACTAATAAGAATAAACAGACACAAAATCAATTCACAACTGGCCTAGGCCCTAATAAAACACTGAAGAGTTAGGTCACTTGATGAATCAAATCACGCAAAAAACCCCCTTAATTTTTGGGGGCAAAAATCAAAAACCCCAAAAAAAACCCAAACCCCGTACTTTTAAATAAAATTTTTTAAAAAGGTTTTGGGGTTCCTTTGGGAAAGG
>JAMZAV010009087.1:0-25241 GCA_024449915.1 Sweltsa coloradensis | reverse complement strand
TCTATTATGTATTGTGTATTAAAAAAAAAACTTTTGCCTATAGTATATAAAACGTAATACCTTCTATCCCCAAAACTATGTTGTTCGTTGAGGAGACACAAAAAAGTAATTTTAGAATTAGTAAATTACGCAAACAAAAATTTGACTTCAGGAATGTGAATACTAATTAATTACTTATATGATACAAATCAAGCTGAAAAATATAACATATTTTGCCTGTCATTCTACATTAAAATATTAACCAAATTATATTATTTCTTCTCACGAATGACTAGAAAATGAGTGTCATCAATGAAATGTTCAGTAAAATGTGTAGTGCTAGATTTTACAATAATAATATGGAAACACAAGAAAAATTAAAAACTCGGATGTAGCCAACAGAACACTTAGGGTGTGTCTGAAAATTATTCAAAGTCAAGGTCCAGGTCCAGGTCTAGGTCCAAATTCAAGTCCACGTCTAGCAACGTAGTTTGGTACTGATTATCTGTCGATGGCGTGTAAAGTACTGTCTGAAAAGTCTAAGTCTAGGTCCATTCTTGGTCCAAGTCGACAAATAGATCGAGCAATCGAAAGTGTACGCTCGTTTTAGGTCCGATTCAAAATGGCCGTCCGCGAGAGTGAGAGAAACAACAAATGAATGCAATGTTAAATAAAGGTAAACATTTAAGTTTTGTTTGTTTTTATCACGTATTTAATTGGTTTTACAAGATGTACAAATACTTTTAATAAACAAATACTTTACATAGGACTCTCAAATGCACACCTAACCCAACTTCAGATAGTGTTTACATTTCCCGGCAGGTAGCTCTACTGTAGGCTAGTGAAGCACTTTAACATTGAGTTGGACTTGGACCTACACCTGGACTTGGACCATAATTCAGACA
The DNA here is from genome assembly GCA_024449915.1 of Sweltsa coloradensis. Taxonomy (NCBI): domain Eukaryota; kingdom Metazoa; phylum Arthropoda; class Insecta; order Plecoptera; family Chloroperlidae; genus Sweltsa; species Sweltsa coloradensis. The sequence continues at coordinate 24,357 of JAMZAV010009087.1, read as the reverse complement.
CACCCTTAGGGTCTGAATTATGGTCCAAGTCCAGGTGTAGGTCCAAGTCCGACTCAATGTTAAAGTCCTACACTAGCCTACAGTAGAGCTACCTGCCGGGAAATGTAAACACTATCTGAAGTTGGGTTAGGTGTGCATTTGAGGGTCCTATGTAATGTATTTGTTTATTAAAAGTATTTGTACATCTTGTAAAACCAATTAAATACGTGATAAAAACAAACAAAACTTAGATGTTTACCTTTATTTAACATTGCATTCATTTGTTGTTTCTCTCACTCTCGCGGACGGCCATTTTGAATCGGACCTAAAACGAGCGTACACTTTCGATTGCTCGATCTATTTGTCGACTTGGACCAAGAATGGACCTAGACTTAGACTTTTCAGACAGTACTTTACACGCCATCGACAGATAATCAGTACCAAACTACGTTGCTAGACGTGGACTTGAATTTGGACCTAGACCTGGACCTGGACCTTGACTTTGAATAATTTTCAGACACACCCTTAGATCTTAGAAGTTATTAATTTTTGTTTTTTGAACAATAAATGATTGCAAACTTTATAGTGTATTTGTTCAATGCAACATAAACATGGTTATGAATATTGAATACATTTTAGTTTGTATAACATAAGGCAAGCTGTAAGATACTCATTTGAAAATCAGGAATACTCATTTTAATAGCCAACCGATATTGAATATACTTGAAACACTTTTGGCAATACCGAAGGCCATCACTGCTAATACGATATTGAGATAATTATTTATTGTCTCATAAATTTATTTAATTAAGCATTAATATGTGTATTTATTTATTATTTATAATTATTTATTGAAGCTTAGCCGAAGGATATAGTTCTGCGGTCAAATAACACTTAGTTATTCAGTATTGAAAGATAAATGACTGAATAAATATTTTGTAACTCATAGATTTGCAAGAGTATATCCGAACACATTAATTTAAGCTTAGCATAATTATATATTTTGATTTGATCTCAAGTTATCCACATGTTTCTTATCACCAAACATTTATGTAGATAATTAAATTGTTATATTTTGAAACCGGAGTATTTATTTATTGATCCCATTGTGAGTGTTGTATAGCATTGAAAGTTTTGAAACGTATTATTATCATAATATGCAAGAATTTATAACAGTAAGTTAAATACAGGTAATAACTTTTTGAAATTAACAGTGATATACTGAATTGTGACCTACTCTACTTAGTTCACCTAACAATCTTGTAATATCAATGAGAGAGAGATATTATTTGATATTTACAGTATTAGCTTAAAGGCGTGCTACAACCTCTAGTTACTTCATACTAATAATACATAATCATATATACCCATGTATTCTAATGCTAATAGTGATTCTAAATCCAATTTTTGTATGTGATATGTTATCGCGATTTAATTTTCTTCTTTCTTCAGCCTAGTGAGGCCTACGTTTGAAAGTTTTTCACACAGTGATGGTATGTGATTTGTTATCGGGATTCTTCTATTTCTCCTTTTTCCAGCCTAGTTAGGCTAACATTAAAAGTGTTTGATGAAAGGGTTAATATAGTGAGCTGTATGTCAATTGTTCTCGCGATTCTTCTATTTCTTCTTTTTTCAGCCTAGTTAGGCCTACAATAAAAGAGTTTAATATGGTGAGTAGTATGTGATTAAAACGCATTTAAAGTCTACCCACTCAGAAACATAATTGATTTTCAGTGGGGAACAATAAACAAAAGCGAACAAGCCAACCCTGTACGCCCCGACGCAGTTGACGAGTGAGCGATAACCAACCAGTGATCGATATTTTTATTTAGGAAATGTCAAAATCAATGTTATGGACAGTGCGGACATCTGTGGATCAACGCCAGAATTAACAAGGCGGATTCAGAACAACTTAAAATTTATTGTGTGCCTCGTTGCTAGAACGGCTAGAAGTCACCGTTTGCAAAATCCTTAGACAAGAACTGATGGAATTAATTTTTTAAATCAGAAGATTTTAAACTTCTGACTTTAGCCGGGATTGAGCTCTGGATCTTCTGCATTGGAAGCAGATACGCTAACCACAACACTAACGAGCCACACAAAAAAAGGGTTTTATACAGTGAGTTGTATGTGATTTGTTATCGCGATCAAGAAAATTACCTGTTTTCTTCAGCCGAGTTGGGCCTACGATCAATGTATTTATACAGTGAGTTGAATGTGATTTGGTATCGCAATCGGGAAAATATTGCACTTTCATATTATTTTGTCATGACGCATTGCCATCAACTTCATTCGAACAGTCTTTGGTCTGATTCTTATTGGTCTTGTGTGCGTCTTCTAGACCAGCCAAATGTCACAGTTGATTTTCTTGTACAAGTCCGATATTAAAATTTACTTAAGACAAGATAGAACCTCAATGTTAATTGTAATTGACACAAGTTTTGGCCTTGCTAAACTCCGATCCTATGTTATTGTAAGATTCCTCTTTAATCCGGTTTTGAAAGGATTAGCCGACATTTTTGTCGTTTCCAGGGGACGCCCGATTGAATCGTTTTCATATTCTAACAATCTTCGTGGAGGCTCCTTTCATGTCCCCCCCCCCCCCCCCCCACCGCCGATAAAAGTGTTTTATAAGAGTGAGTTGAAATGTGATTTTTTTATTGCGATTGGGAAAAGTACCCGTTTCCTTAAGACGAGTTAAACTTACGATGAAAGTGATTTATACAGTGAGTTGTGTGTCATTTGTAATCGCATTCGGAAAGAATACCCGTTTTCTTCAGCCAAGTTAGGCCTACGATAAAAATGTTTCATACAGTGATTGTATGCGACATGTTATCGCGATTCTTTTCTTTCTTCTTTCTTCAGCCTAGTGAGGCCTACGATAAAAGTGTTTTATACAGTGTGTTTTGTTATCGCGATCGGGAAAGATACGCGATTTCTTCAGCTAAATTAGCCTTCGATAAAAGTGTCTCATACAGTGATTGTATGTGATTTGTTATCGCGATTCTTCTTTTTCTTCTTTCTTCAGCCCAGTTAGGCCAACGATAAAAGTGTTTAATACGGAGAGTTGTATGTGATTAAAACGCATTTTAAGTCTGCCCACTCAGTAACCTTACTGATTTTCAGTGGGAGACCATTAACCAAAGCGACCAAGCCAACCCTGTACGTCCCGCCGCAATTGACGAGTGAGCAATAACCAACCAGTGATCGATATGTTTTATTAGCATATATAACAATCAATGGTATGGACAGTGCAAACATCCATGGATCAACGCCAGAAGTAACAATTAAGGCGGATTCAGAACAACTTAAAAATTTTCGTGTGCCTCTTTGCTAGAACGGCTCTAAAGTCACCGTTTACAAAATCCTTGGACAAGAATTGATAAAAGTAATCCCAAATCAGAAGATAAAAAACTTTTGACTTTAGCCGGGATCGAACCCTGAATTTTCTGCATTAGAAGCAGATACGCTAACAACAAGATTAACTAGCTACATAAGTAAAAGTGTTTTATACAGTGAATTGTATGTGTTTTGTTATAGCGATCGGGAAAAATACCCGTTTTCTTTAGCCAAGATGGCCTACGATAAAAGTGTCTAATACAGTGATTGTATGTGATATGTTGTTGCGATTCTTCTCTTTCTTCATTCTTCTTTCTTCAGCCTAGTGAGGCCAACGTTACAAGTGTTTTATACAGTGGGTTGAATGTGATTTGTAATCGCAGGACGGTAAGGTACCCGTTTTCTTCAGCCAAGTTTGGCCTACGATAAAATTGTTTCATACTGTGTGTTGTATGTATTTTGTTATCGCGATCGGGAAAAATACGCGTTTTCTTCAGCTAAAAAAGACTACGATAAAAGTGTCACATACAGTGATAGTATGTGATTTGTTATCGCGATTCTTCTATTTCTTCTTTCTTCAGCCTAGTAAGGTTTATTTAATTATTAGAATAAATCAAATATAAATAAATAACGATATAGGATCTCATTAGGGAATTTCTCCAAAACTATCCAAATACCTCATCCCTGTATCACCTATTTCGTTGGATTCCCGGGCGAACGCAACGGCGATTCTTACTGTAATCTATCCTGCACCAATACACCAATACACATGACCATCATAATCGTAATAATAATCATGATCGTTTTCGTAGTTTTATTTATTGGTCTCTGACAACAGGTATTCCATCCAAAAGTGCCAAATAATTAAGTCTTGACAGTTAAAAATACACATTAATCACTATTTAAAACAACACACACAAATACGTTATAACAATCATTGCTAAAACTTCCCGTTTTCATTAAAACTTAAAAGGCCGATGCTCTCAACTAAGATATGATGGGTTAGTTAAATATATTAAACATTAATAATTTATATATATTGTTTAGGTTTTAAATTCACCTCACTTTATTTTAATGAATCAACCACAACCTCAAGACTGGCGTTTGATTTCTAACAATCCGCCGAGACCCGGCACCTCCACCAAACGCGTAATATGCTTCATTAATTTTCGTTGTTTTCAGTATTATTTCTTGTATCCAAATTATGTATTCGTCGATTAAACTTGATTATTTTGTACGTACACACCATAATTCAGTGGCCCCTAGTCTGTCCGCGGTGGCTCATAGGTTTGGAGCGCAGGTTCTAAGTGTATGACGCTAAGGGAACGCGGGTTTCCTTTCTTCTCCCTCATGTACCCCATCCCCCTCATCATCTCGAATAGCAATAGCAATATTGCAATAACAGAGACGTTAAGCAACAAAAACACATCAAATTGTGATTCCTTATAGGTTAAGATTGCTCTTTTAATATAAAAACTTAACCGAACGGAATTTTTAATTGGCCGCACTAGGCCGCACTCGGAATGCAGTCGGTGTTTGGCAGTGTTTTCTATTGGGGCGTGGCATCAGTAAAGTGCAACACTCTACCATACCATAGCCTGCAACCACATTGCACAGGCAAATTTCCCGCGTAATATGGACGCGAGGAAGCGATTCAATAATGGATTCGAAAGACAATCGATGATGATGATGATGATTAGTGTATTATAAAAACTTTAAAAATATTAAGTTTATATGATCCATGCCAAACGTTGTTCACAAGTTTGATCAAGTATGGTAAGGTTCTTGACCTAGTCATAATAATCCATGCTCAAGTGCAGCTATGAAATGTTTTTAACATGTAATTTTTATAAAGCCAATTTAAAAAAATAAAATACTAATAACTATAGACCTGGAATATTCTTTATTCAAATTTGAAAATAGCTAAACGTAATGCTTAAATTTACTATAGAAATGTTAACTGAAGGTCGGACGCCGGCGTCACTGCAAATCTGGTTTGGGGGACAGTCTTTACCTAAGAAAGTCTTTGGTTATTTTGCCATTGTGAAATCTGATTTTAGGCTGTCATCTTTACTGCTGATGCTGCAGAAATGGAGCAATGAGTTGCATTCTTAGTTGAATTTATATTCTATTTTCCCAGTTTCATATAATCCTAATGCGTACCTTACCTATCTATGTAAATGGACATGCAGTGATCACATAGTAAATGTCTATAGTAACAAGAATAAATCAATGTTAGTTTTTTCATAATTCACAATTCATACTTAACACTTCATTTTTCATTTCATTTCATTTTTTCATATTTTGTAACCAATTTTACTTATTGTTAAATGTAATTTGTATAAACGTAAATTTTTGGCAGTTATTGCTATTCTGTCTCTTAAAAGACAACCTACATGTAAAGGCAGAGCTCTGTTAAAACAATAAAATTTGTACCTATTTTGTACGCTAGAGTATTTAGTAAATAGATAAAATTAGAGAAGTAAGGAATTTCTTATGCAAATTCACACTACACACAATCAAACCATATCAAGGTGCCCGTTAGGGCGCCGCAGCCAAGCCGCGGTGCGCTACACACTCAGTCAACTTATACAGCAAGCAGAGTTAGGGTGATTTCGAGGTGTCACCCAGCCGTCATGGAACGTGATGTGAACTTGAAAACTATCAAAATCGAGGGGATTTAGGTAGATGACAACACATGTTAAATTTGGTTGGGATACGAGCATTCCTTATGGTGAAAAAATGGCTTGAAACATGCTTAAAATCACTTTAAGGTGTTAGCTACTGCTAGCTACGGCTAGCTACTGCTACGGTCTAATTCATCATTTTCAATCGGCCTGCGATTCTGACCAAACGGGTGGGGCTACAACGTTCATATTTCATATGGACATTCAGATAATAGTGATGTAGGGTCTTTTGAAAGGAAATGTTGAAAAAGTTTGCTGGAAGGCTTCCAAATAAAGGTTTCAATATAAGCCTTATACAAGAATATAATCAACAGTAACTATAGTTACTTGACAATGATTGACTACATTGTTTACAAAAAGCAACTCTTTGGGCCACTAGACATTTTACATCCTTTTGTTAATTGGTAATTCCATAGAAATCAAATCAACTTTGATAAAATTATTATATTTTAACAATTAATTTTGCAATGGAGCTTGAAAAAGTAATGAGATCACACACATAAGAAAAACTTGTAAAAATACAGCAAAACCTTACACACTGAAAAGAAATGAGATCTAAAAATGGTCTAAACTTATTCTACCCTTCCACATTTACTCATTCTTAATTTATAAACGTACAGTGTCCCGTAACAGCATCCTTGAAAATCTTGGCAAAATAGAATTTGCATGATATTACGTTTAAATTAATTAGAAAAAAAACTTGGATGAACTATTAAGTTTAAATTAATATGCAAATACTATTTTGCCAAGCTTTTCAAGGATGCTGTTATGGGACACTGTGCGTTTATGAATTAAGAATGCGCAAATGTGGAAGGGTAGATTGAGCTTGGCCTTTTTTAGATCTCATTTCTTTTGGGTTTTTACAAGTTTTTATGTGTGTTGATTATTTAATCCCGACTAAATGGTTCACAAAGGATGTTGTGAAATGGTTGGCTAAAATGAGCAATGCTTATTTTTAATTCTGAACCTACTCATATATCTCGGATCTCTCAACGATTATTCGACTGCTTTACACTGAAAAGCTTGCAACCATGTCATTCAAAGTTACAAGAGGATGAGCGAAGCGAAGACTTCAATTTCACTTACCCCGAGAAAAATAGCTCGGGTGTTTTTTCTCTTTTTCTGTTTGTTCACTCTCTACCTTGCAAACATCATTCCGATCTTAATGGAAATTGAAGGGGACCTTCGAAATCTCTGAACTTAGACCTGCCATTTTTTTTTTGGTACAATCGCAGAAATATATCTTATGAAGATCGTACTTTTACGATTTTTTAAAGATTTTAATGGTTATTTTCGTGATATTTGGGCCGATTCTGACCAAACGGGTGGGGCTACAACGTTCATATATCACATGGACATTAAGGAAAAGGTTATGTATTGCCTTTTGGAAGAAAAATTGGAAAAAAATAGACAGAATTTATAGGTTTTTATTTAAGCCTTTTACAGGTGTACAAATAACAAGTAACTATAGAAACTTGACAACAATCGCCTACAGTGCGTACAAAAAGCAAGTCCTTGGGCCTCGAGATTTGTTACATTATATTGTTAATTAGTATTACTATAGCAATCAGTACTTCTTTATAAAAATTATCCTAATTTTACAAATATAATAATTTTGCAATAAAACTTGAAAAGTAATGAGATCCCACGCATACAAAACATTTAGTAATCATTAGGCAGAAATATTGAACCTAAAAAGCTCATCCATCAACGCGACTGAAAAAAATATTCGTGAAGCGGCCAAGTTTTAGCAGCTTAGATTCAGCCGTACAGCCCATAATTTTTCTGTATTATATCTACAGAGGTCACTGTCTGCAAGGATCGGCTCTAATATTTCTTTCTTTCTCACTCGCTCTCTTCCTTTCTTAACCTTCCTTTCTTTCATTCTTTCTTTGTTTCTTTCGTTCTTTCTTTAACGTCTATCTTATTCCTAGCTAAAGCTATTATAAGCCTAAATCTTAATTATTTACATGACTATTGATAATATCAGCTTTTGACATAATGAGCCATTTGAGAGTTTTTTTACCACTTGAATATCACATACAGCATTTTGTTTCTGCGTTTAGCCCATTTATTTATTAGTTAGTTACTATATCGGCCTACATTTATTGAAATGTGCATTTTACGTTTTGAAATTTGTAATTGTGATAAACATTAATTATAAGGGTAATTGTAGATTAATCGGTCAATCCACCCCCGCCCTTAATAGTTAATACTTATGACCGTTACAAGGTTCGAAAAGTGAAATGAACATTTAATTAATGTAGGCCAATATAGTTACTAATAACTAATAAATAAATGGACCTAACGCAAAAAGAAACTGCTGTATGTGGTATTCAAGTGGTAAAAAAGACTCTCATATGGCTCATTCATGGCCAATGTCTATAGTGCGATCAAGATGTCATCTCAAACACAACTATAGTGCAAAATGTGATACCACCATTAAAATTTGCAATTATGTAGGTTTTGTAATGAGAAATTTGAAAATAACTGGCTTCACGTTGGGGTCATAATATTTAACTATTAATAAATTCATTAAATTTAATTAGTTAATTATTTGTCACGAATTTCAAAGTGTCAATATATTAGTCATGTTTGGTATTAATTAAAAGCATTTTTCACCTTTATAAAGAAAAATAATACATTGAAAATATATAATGAAATATATATATATATATATATATATATATATATACTATGTGTATATGTTAGTACTTTAGACAGAAATTAAAAAAAGTGACTACACCAGGGTTTGAACCCTGGACCTTAGCTAGATTTCGATTTTCATAAGAAATAGTTATTTGATTGTGCTCAAATTTCACAAGAATATATTAATTCATAAGATTAAGGTTCTGTGAAAATATCATACAATCGGATAAAGCATATTGGTGTTAAAAGTCAAAGAATTGTTTTAAAAAAGAAAAAGCACGTAAAATTTCGATTTTTATAAGAAATAATTTTTCGATTGCGCTCAAATTTTACAAGAATATCTTAATTCATAAAATTATGGTTCTGTGAAAAAATCATCAAAATCGGATAAAGCATGTAGGTGTTATAAGTCGAAGAAATTTTTAAAAAATCGAAAAAAATCTTAAAATTGCGATTTTCATGAGAAATAATTTCCGATTGTGCTCAAAAACGTGGCAGTTCTAAGTTCAGAGATTTCGAAGGCCTCCATAAAATTTCATCGTAATGGGAGTATCGGTTTGGCCGGAATCGTTTTAACTAACAGCACAAAAAATACAGAAAAAAAAAAAAAAAAAACATTCCGGATTTTTTTCTCCAGTGTAGTGAAATGGAATCTTCGCTCCGCTCGCTCCGCTCATCCAATTATTATTATTATTATTATTATTATTATTATTATTAAATTATTATTATTATTATTATTATTATTATTATTATTATTATTATTATTATTATTATTATTATGGACAGTCGAGTTTCACATTCAAAAGAAAAATGCTACTCGAGTCAAAGTTTTTCTCAGATATTACCACGTGTGTACTGTGTAGGACCCTAGAGAAATTTGTGTTTTTCATTAAAATATTTACACTAAATTCTAAATCATCACTTACCTTGTTGTGATGTGGTCGTCCATGCAATAAGTGCACGGTCTGTCTATCAACCACAATGGACAATGTCAAAAAGAAAAATGTAACAATTTTTAGAACAATGGTTAAATTTTTTGCAACCGAAACGCAGGCGGATTATTAGATAAATTTTCATCACGTTTAAAAAAACGTTTAGGAAACACAATGACGATCCCGTCCTGCTACCCAACGGGTCAGCGAGATAATTGTTTCGAGAAAATGCTATAGTCTTTTGAATTGAAATAATTTTATAAAAAACAGAAGAATAAAATTAATGATAAAACGAATTTTTAAAACATCAAAGTGTGCAATCAGATAATTTTAGGGTTTGTGCCCAAAATGCGTAGTTGTCATTATCTCATTTATCGGCATAGTTTTTGTCCGAGTGTTCTAGTGTTTTGTTGATTTTACCGTCAGTTTTGGCCGAACGCTAAGCGGCGATCTGATTAGCAGCTGCAGGTTCGGTTTCAAATCATATCACCGGCAACCCTGATCAAAGTTTTTTTTCCGACTTTTCTTCGTCGTTAACCCAAAGCAAGGGATTGCTTTTCTTAAACACCCTCGGACATCTCTCAAAAAATTACCGAATTCCAAAAATATTTTTTTAAACACCTGAAAGGGGCATTCTTTGACCCTGGCCGGGTTTTTTCCTAGAAAATATATTAAATTATTTTTGTCAATGCTTTTGTTTTTTTTTGTTATTTTTTACGCTTTATATATTTTTTTCATAGTTACTTCATTTATGTTTTTTTTGGGTTTGTATTTCTTAAAATCGCCCCTGTTTTTTAAATTTTCGGTATTTTTTTTTAAGTAAGTTTTCTAAGGATTCAAAAAACAGCGAACACCCCTTTAGACTTCCCCTTACCTTTTTCCAAAAAATCATAGCCTAACCCAGTCGCCGAAGAAGGCTCCCGTGTAAGGCCATCGCGAGCATCCTCGAAAAATGTTTTTTAAAGGGGGCCCTTAATTTTTTTTTGTTCGAAAATTTTAATTTTCTAAACCTGTACCCATGTAAATTAAATTTTGTTATCTAATAAAATTAAGGGAAAAGACAGAATGGCATTTGGACAAGCTATATTCGTTCGGCCGGGAAGTGTCCGACAATATCACACTTTACATAGCTGTCAAAAAGTACATGGAGTCAGGGACACCCCTACGGTCGAGATTTTCAACTTTTTATTTTATCAGCCAGGACAATACGAATTGGTCAATTTTTTATAATTTTGAAAAAAAAATTTTAAAAAATGAAAATCTTTAATTTTTTAAAAATTTTTTTAAAATTTCATTTTTGAAAAGAATTTCAGAGAGCTTTTGTTTCCCTTCCCCTTGACAATCCCCCAAAATTGTAAAAAACTGTGGTGTCAGCGGCCGGCGAACGTCGCATTCCTATATCCTCCTGCACCCCAAAAATTTTCTTTTCCACATAGCAAGTCCGGCCATCGCCCCTAAGTTTATTTACCTAGCCCCCCATACATTTTATGCAATGGGTTTTCCAACACGAATCACCATTTTTCTTTTTAGTAGGATTTTCGCAGGTGAAGCAATGCACTAGGATGAATTTCCGCAGAAGAAAGTGTTTTACATACGCGATATTAAAACGGATAACAAGTTTCCCGTGTTCCCGGTTGCATGTTAATAAATAATAAAAAATTCGTTTTTATAGTTCATTATTTGATTTGTTGATTTCTACGATCAAAGTTTTTTGGAGGCTAAATTTCAGTTTTTTTTTTAATTTCGTTGCTAGACGAGGGATAGATCCCTGTTTTATTTTTGATTGGACTGGGAAATCTTTAAAAAACTTTCGATATGGAATTTCACATCTCTCAATTTTAAAACGGTTTATATTTAGGGATTAAAACCATTTTTTCGTCTTTTAAAACAAAAAATAATGGAAAACACAGCCGAAGAAATACGAGGTAAGATTGCAAGGCTTACTCAATATCCCCCGCGGAATTTTAGAACCCTAGGTGGAATTCGATAACCTTGGTCCGCAATTTGCCAGCAATTTATTCCGACTTTCAATAATGATTCGATCAAGATAATTTATTTAAGAAAATAGACAGTCGTTAAAACAATGCTAAACAAGTTCGCTTATTTTAAAATTTTTTATTTTATTTTAAATTTTGAATCGTAACGATTTTGCTGAAAATCAAACAGCAATACATATTTTCCGGATGTATGTTTAAAATTTTAAGCGCAATCCTTTCAGTGGTTCATCTGTTGTTTTAAGTAACAAGACCCCAGAGGATTCCCCAATCCTTTTGATTTTTTAATTTATGGGATTTTTTTGTATGAAGCCCGCATCTTCAGGTGTCAACTAAGGGGTGTGGGTGTAGAACAATTGTAAGGAATATCGTTCATAAAATCATTTTTAGGATCTTTTCCTGCACAACCGATCCAGTGTCCCGATCGTACCCCCCGTGGAGGACCCGGGACGGCGGGGGTATTTCAAGAGAAAGAATACACAGCGATTGACTGACCCAATGGGAGATGAGCGCGAGGGCTTGCAAGGACAAGACCCCCCCGCATTTCCCCCATCGTCAGGACTATTTCTTTTTCCCCGGAGAAAAACAGTTGAAGGCCCGGGAAATTTTTTTCATTTAAGTCGTTTTTTTTATCCCAAAAAAAACATTCGTTTTTGTTTTTAGAAATAAAAACTTTTATTATATAGACAATCAACCCCACACTTTGATACGGGCATGTTTTGAATTATAAAATGAACTAATATAACTCCCCATCGTTAATATTAGCGCAGGTGACAAGGCAGTAATATTTGCAAACCAAATCAAAAAAGCCCCCAAAAAACCCCAAATTTACGGAACTACCCTTTGTAACTAAAAATTTATTAAAAAGAAAAGTTATTTTTAAAGGGAAATAGTAGGAAAGCTTTTAAAAGGTAACTTTTGATTTTTTTGTTTATTTTTTTGGTATGATGGTTAATGGTTAGAAAAAACAATTTTAAATTTTTCAACTGTTAAAAATCCCAAAAAAAAAAGGAATTAACTTGCTAAGTACTAGTTTTTGTTTATAAAATCTTTGATTTTTCAACCGTGGCATTTTTTACTGTGAATAAAATTTTAAATTTTATTGGCTTTGGGTTTAGCAGAACAAAAGGCCCATGGCCCCCTTTGCTCGCCAAGATTAAAAAAAGAATCTTTTTTATTATTTATATTTTTATTTTTTTATATTATTATATTTTTATTATTATTTATTATTATTTTTTTTTATTTTTTTATTTTTTTTATTCTTATAATAATTTTTATTTATTTTTATTATTACATTATTATTATGATACCCAAGATTTTTTTAAATTATTTCCACTGAAATTTTTAAAGGTTTTGATAAAAAAAACCTTGATTAAGTTAATACCCAAAATCATTTTTTCCTCGAGAACCTTTTTTAAAGAAATGCAAGATTTTGTGAAACTTTTCCTTTAAGAAACCATTTCTTTTTCTTTTTTGTAAACTTCACTTGTGTTGTACATTGATTACCTGATTAATAGTATTGTATTTATCGATTTTATTTATTTTTCTGATTTCAGATCAATCAGTTTATGTATTCTTACGTCCTGTGTGTACCTTGTCACTTATATTATTGTGTAAAATGTTAATTTTAGTCATATTAGAATGTTTCAACGGCCTTCAGCATGAGTTTAAACTAAGTTATTTTGATACATTAATGTGACCCCTATAAGCCTGGTTTAGTGGATATGTAGCTATGTTTGTACTCTTATGTTTTTGCTACGTACTCAAAAAAAAAAAAAAAAAAAAAAAAAAATTATTATTATTATTATTATTATTATTATATTATTATTTATTACTATTATTATTATTATTATTATTATTATTATTATTATTTTATATTTATTATTATATTATATTATTTTATTATTATTATTATTATTATTTTTATTATTATTCTTCACGCTTCAGTTCTCGGTGAGTGCGGATGTGTGTAGTAGAGCTCCGCCCCATGTGAATGAAACCGGTGTGTGTGTAGTACTGTTGTAACGATGCAGTGTAGTAAATGTGATAATACTTTGTCTAGTGATGGTGACTTTGGGGAAATTGTGCAGGCTGTGTTGGAGCTATCATTACAGCTGTTCAGGCCTAAAAAAGTCTATTTGGGGCGTCTAAAAGCCAAGACGCTAAACAGCAGTGGCGCTGCGTCACGTGCCGTGGTAAAGGATCCGGCAATAATACTCCGGTAGGTGATGCTTCACATATTTTGACCTCCTTTACGAATCCGCTAAAACGTCTATCTTCGTGAACTGCGTGAAGCGTTCCGCGAAGAATTTGACAAATTTAAGGAGGAGTTCGCAGCGGAGATCTCTCACTTAAAAAAAGGGTTATCTACTCTCGAGGAGCGTTGTGAAGACAAGGACAAGGAGATAGGTTATTAACATATCATTTAAACCACCTAGATCAGTACGGTCGAAATAAAAACTTTGAACTTGAAAACGTTCCCGTAGTGGACGGCAAAAGACGTCGAAGATTTGTGTTAAAAGTAGGTACTATACTTAACATTGAATTAGATAGAAGTGAATCGACTGCGCCCATCGCCTACCTAATAAAAATACGTCGCGCCCACCTCGTATTTTTTGTGCAATTAACGACAAGGAAGAAGAGAAATCTTTTATAGAAAACAGGAGGAACGTGAAGATCACAAGCGAGGGTTTGACTGGTGAAAAAAGTGATAGTAGTAAGAGGGAGATTTTATCAACCGAAAACTTACCCCCTTTCTCCCGCGAGCTTCTGTGGAAGACCAAACAGAGGGCAAAGGAATTCAAGTTCAAGTTTGTTTTGGTTCAAACACGGGAGCATCCTAGTGCGGAAGGACGAACAATCGCGTGCAATACTACGCATAAACTCGTACGACGACCTTGCACAGTTCCCCAATCGAGAGTAGGTGAAGTCTGGGTGTTACCGGAAGGGATCAATGTTGACGAATACGATATAACACTGACTGTTTGGTTACAAGTGACTTGGACGGTTGGATGGATTCGACGAAAGGGGTAACTGTGCTTCATTTAAATATTCCGGTCCCTAAATTTGCACTGGGATGAACTTAAGGTTATTCTAACAAACAAATGGGAAATTTTGATATTTAGTTCTAAGTGAAATTTCAATCACAAATGTCGAAACTCAAACATACAATCTAGATGGTTATAATTTGTTTACAAAACCTCGTACTCATAAGCGTGGTGGCGGTCTGTTACTATTTGTTAAATCTAGTATTGATTTGTAGAAAGTAATTCGACATTTAATTTTTCTAAATGTATATCTGGTAATCTTACGATCACAAATAGAAAAGAGGTTTATTTGCTATTCTAGCGATCTATAGACCACCTGAAAATAATCCCAAAGGTCAGTTTGTGAAGGAGGTGGAAGGTTTGGGTATTGCAAAATGGTAATTATAGAAATGCAATAATAATAGGTGACACAAACTTAGATACCCTCAATGACTCGGACACACACGTACTTCCCATACAAAAATGTTATGGCGGCTAACGGTTATATTGATTGTGTGAAAGGTTGGACTAGAGAAGAGTATCGAGGAAATGTTCTCTCCCCAGTCGTGTATTGATCACATATTTGTGAGGTGTGACTTTTCACCCATTCGCTCAATGATTTACACAACTAAAATTACCGACCATTATCTTATCGCAGCGGATTTGTATCCCCCTGCGTCTGTTAGTCAGATCGGGGGGTCCTTCACAAAAAAAAAATACGTTTTAATGAACGAGTGCAAAGGCAAAAATTGGAATGTTGTGATTGGCCAGCTTTAATGGAATTAGATGATTGTAATGATTTTTATGAAGCAGTTGTAAAAAACTTTAAAATTGTTATAAGAGTGCTACTGTGCCGCCGGCGCAAAAAAGAAAGATGAAAAAAAATGTTGGATAAACACCTTGTCTATTGTGAGCATTAAAGAGAGGGATACTCTATTTAGGAAGTGGAAAAATTGTAAGCACGCCGCTATCAAATCAATGTTAAGATTGAGTACAAATCTGCGCGTAACATGGTAACTAAACAGATAGGTTTGGCAAAATTAAATTTCTATATAGACCAAATATATACTTCGAGAAAAAATCTGAAAGAAACTTGGCAAACAATTAAGGGATCTTGGGTAAAAAGAAAAACTTTCTGTAGATGAAGTAATTTTATAACCATTTAGGGAACAAACATGACAAGGTGATAGCTGATACTTTTGCGGAATCATTTGTGAGAGAAGTGAAGGAGATTTAACACGAGTGTGGCATTCGTACTAGCCGTTACGTTAAAAAAAACGTGGAATGCCAATCCTTTTTTATGCCCCCCGTAAGTGAAACACGAATACAATCAATTATAGAGAATATGGGGTGATAATAAACAGCCAGGCTGGGACGGTATCAGAGTTTTAGGATTTTAAAAATTTTTTAAATATGAGATTAGCCCAGTTTTAGCCAAACTAGTAAATTTATCGATTGAGTCAGGAACCGTCCCCTCAAAATTAAAGATATCAAATAAGTTCGTCCTATCTATAAGAAGGGTGATCATATGTCATATTCCAATTATAGACCAATAGCACCCCCTCTGTTATAGAGAAATCTTGGAGCGCTGTGTTTGCCCACAATTTGTCTGCCTATCTGGAAAATTTAATATCATTGATAAATTGCAATATGTTTCCAAAAAAGGGAAATGCACTAGTGACTTGCTTGTAAAATTCTCAGACTTCGTTAACACTAAATTAAAAAGATAACATGCATTTAGTTGCCCCATTTGTAGATTTTTCGAAAGCATTCGATACATTAAACCACAGACATTAGTGGATATGCTTGAAAATGTTTGGTATTAGAGGTCAAACCTTAAAAGGTTCACTAGTTTTTTAACAGATCGGAAACTCACAGTAAAAATAGGAGAATGCTTCAGTGAATATAGAGAGGTTGCGACTGGAGTACCGCAAAGGGTCTATCTTGGGGCCAAATTTTTTTACCTGATTTATGTTAAACAATATGACTAAATGTGTAAAACACTGTACTGTGTTCATGTATGCTGACGATACTGTTTTTTTTATTTGCTCATAAGAACTTAAAATGGCCGAATCTACTTTGCAGCGGGATTTCACTCAAATTTTTAATGTGGACGCCGATTATGAAACTCGTTATTAATGCTGACAAAACCAAGATTCTACATATGTGCTCACCTCTGAATCAGAACAGGCATCAACCTCTTAAAATAATATTCCATTCTTATGAGGTGTTTGCATGATATCGTAAATGGAAAAAACTGTGTACGGTGTAGTGTTGAAATTGAGTCTGTTGACAGCCATGTCTATTTAGGTATCTTAATTGATAGATTCATGTCGTGGAGGCCGCATATTATCTCCTTATGCAAGCGTTTAAGATCCTGTGCTTTCAATTATTCAAATTAAAGTTGGTACTTCCGTTTAAACTTTTAAGGGCAGTTTACACTGCGATCGCCGAATCAATCATCTTTATGGCCTCTGGCCTGGGGCTTTGCATCTTTAAGCCACGTAAATTTAATAACCCAACCTTTTAAAACACAATGATTAGAACTATGGGCACCATGCTTTTTAAAAAGAAATCCAAAATATAACACAACTACAAATGAAATTATCACTTTTGCAATGTACTGCCTGTATCATACCTATTTAAGTTTAGATTTATTTTAAAATTTATTTCAATAGACAATATGAAGCAAACGAAAATACGGGGATTACGCGGTCGAAATCAAGAGGGAATTACTTTTGCCTAAATTCAATAAAAAATATGGAAAACGAACCTTTTTTATTTGACACCCGCTATTTTCAACAGCCTACCTGGTCATCTGCGCAATCTAGAAAAGATCAAAGTTTTTATTTGCTCGATTGTTTATGTGCAGTCTACAACACCTAATCATTCATTCAATACCCAATTTGCTTTTAATTTTAATTTTATTGCAGTTGTTCAATTTACTATTTTCATAATGTATCCTGTGTTTGCTTTAAGATTTGATTACGAATGACAAGTCTGTTTGTTTTTTGTTTGTTTTTGAAGGAGTCTTTAAATATTTAGATACTTGGTGGCAAGTATGTAAATTTATTCATCTAATACTGTGTTGTTTTTGTGTTACTTAAGTATAAATATTTTTTTATTCAAAATTCAAGTTTTGTTTTTTTTTTAGTTTTGTTATACAGGGACGGTGTTCCAAATGAGTTTGTTCTATTTTTCTTGTTATTGTTGTAATAACTTCGGACAACACCGTAGTTGTATGAAATGTACACATTGTCGTGGTTTAAACCACAGACAAGCCTTACTTTAAGGCTTTGTGGACCGAAGCATATAAAAAAATGTACACATATGTAATTAATGAATTAATAAAAAAAAAATAAAAAAAAATTATTATTATTATTATTATTATTTTTTTGGATGTATTTTTACAAACTCGGTTAAAACGGGGAGCTAACATGTTTACGGACTTACGTCAAGTACTTCATGTGTACCTATTACATACATTTTACTTTGTCTTAACTTTAACTAAAATAAGTCATTTATAAATTGTAATATTGTTTGTAGATGATGTTTTCTTTCGGCTGTGTACGGTCGTGGCCGATTTCTCGTCGCCATCCACGGGAAACCACGAAAACCATGTCAGGATGGAAGCTGTCCCCGAATCTCGAAGTATCATTCTTAGTTTTGAAATTTACGAACTATTCTACACGTGTTGAGTATTACTGCCTTTTGAGTCCGATGTATACATTGGGTTTGAAGATCTAGTTGTTTAATGCTTTCATGTAGCTTCTTCGGTATGATGCCGTTGGCTGATAGGCCTATAATGAATGGGATTGTATTTACCTTTTTCTGTTTCCTCATCTTCTTGATCTCAATTGCAAGTTCACTATACTTGTCATTTTTTTCTTCCACGTGGTCTCGACGTTATGGCACATTGGGATAGCAACGTCGATAAGGGTAGTTTCTTGTTTCTTCTTGTCAATTATTATTAAATCCGGTCTGTTGTGATGTATCGTTTGGTCTGTTATAACTGTGCGGTCGTAATATAATTTGTAATCTTTACTATATAGTACTTTCTCTGGTTTGTATTTGTAGTAAGGTGTGTGTGTGTCAATGAGGTTGTACTTGATTGCTAGTTTTTGATGAATAATGTTAGCTACTTGGTTATGTCTGTAGAGGTAATCTGTTTGACAAAGTGACTTGCACCCGGATATGATGTGTTCGATTGTTTCACCCCTTGCACACATTTTCTACATTGATCGTTTACTGTCGCATCTTGTATTATGTATTTTTTATAATTGTTTCGTCGCAATCACTCTGTCTTGAATAGCCATCATAAAACCTTCCGTTTCTCCAAATAGTTCCCCGTTGTTTAACCACCTATTTGATGCTTTAATATCTACGTGACCTTTGTGTAGTTCATCATAATGTCTCTTGTGTAGGGTCTTTTTTGAGAGACGTAACTCTTTTGAAGCGTCAGTTATGAGTTTCCCTTGTAGATTGACATTTTCGTTTGCTAGATTGAGTTGAGTTAATGATTTGTCTGCTAGCACCACAGTCCTATGAAGTGTGAATTGGTTGCTCTTAGTAAAAAAGTATTTTCTTAAAATGTCTATTTGTTTATAATATAAGTTGTTCAGATCAATTAGGCCTAGTCCTCCTTTTTCTCTGGAAGTATCAATCTCTCTATTGCTGATTTAGGATGATGTATTCTGTGTTTGGTAAGTGTAGTACGAGTTAATATTTCCAACGCGTGGATGTCTGTCTGCGTCCTTTAATGATTTTCCCAATGAATATGTCAGTACTGGTATAGCATATGTATTTATTGCTGTGATCTTGTTTTTACCGTTTAGTTGCGTCTTAGGATAGACTTTAGTCGTTTCTTGTATGTAGTAGAGGAGCAAGAGGTATGATTTTATTTCCCGTGCATCTTTTGTGGAAGAGGTTTTTGCGGTAAGTTGTATTCTATTAGGTAGTAGGATACAAGTTTTTTGCACTTTCCTTGCAGGCCATGCTATGCTGCAGAGGGCGTCGGGGCGTCGCGTCGCCCTTACACGTTTTTTAAGAGGGATGATTTTTTATCTCGTGTGCCTTTTGTGATAGAGTGTTGCGGTAAACTATATTTTGTTAAGTAAGAGCAAACAAATTTTTTGCACCTATTTTGCAGGTCCTGGTACGATTCAGAGGGCGTCGGGGGCGTCGCGCGCCCTATAACTTTTTTTAAGGGGTTATTTTTTATCTATTGCCTTTCGGATAGATTATTGCGGAAAAACTGTTTCTATTAAGTATAATAAAAGGGTTTTTTTCCCAAACCTTGCGGGTCCTGGCACGCTTTCAGGGGCGTCGGGGGCTCGACGCCCCTAAAACGGTTTTCTAAAAAGGGGAATAATTTTTTTCTCGTGTACCTTTCGTGCTAGGTTTGCGGTGAATTGTTTCTTTAAAGAAATGCATAAAATTTTTAGACTATCTTGCGGGTCTTGGCACGCTTCAGGGGCGGGGGGGGGCGTCACGACCCCCTATAATTTTTTTTTAAAGGGGGTTTTTTTTATCCCCTGTGCCTTTTGTGTACGTATTGCGGTGAATTGTATTCTTTTAAAGTAATACTAAAGTTTTTAGCCTCCCTTGCAGGTCCGGGTAGCTTCGAGGGCGGGGGGGCGTCCGACGCCTTTAAACGTTGATAAAGAGATTGTTTTTTTATACGTGTGCCTTTCGTGATGAGTTTGCGGTAAACTGTATTCTTTTAAGTAATTCTTCAAATTTCCTTTTGAACCTCCCTTGAGGCCTGGTACGATTCAGGGGCCGGGCGTCCGCCCCCCTTCCTTTTTTTTAGATGATGTTTTTTTTCTCGTGTATTTTTGTGATAGAGTATTGCGGTAACTATATTCTTTTAGAAATACTAAATTTTTTTAAACCTTTTTGCGGGTCGGTACCTTTAGAGGGCGTCGGGGGCGTCGCGACGCCCTATAAGGGTTTTTTTTTTAAAATAAAGATTATTTTTTTTTCCCCGTGTCCCTTTATTAGGTTTTTTTGGGAAAACTATTTCTTTAAGAAAAGCCAAGTTTTTAAAACCCTACCTTGCGGTCCTTTTTGCTTTAGAGGGCGTCGGGGGGGTCGCGCCCCTATAATGGTTTTTTTATAAAAAAGTTTTTTTTTATCTTCGGGTCCTTTCGTGCTAGAGTGTTGCGGTGAATTGTTTTCTATAATTTAAAGCAACAGTTTTTAAAACCCTCCTTGCGGGTTTTGGGCACGTTCAGAGGGGGGGGCGTCACACCCCAAAGTTGTAAAGAGTTTTATTTTTTTTTTGTGTACCTTTCGTGATGAGTATTGCGTAATCTGTTTCTATTAAGTTATTTAAGGTTTTTACACCACCTTGCGGGTCTTATTTTTGTGAAAGGCTCTTAAAAATCACTTCAAAAACTTTTATAGGGCGACGCGACGCCCCCCCCCTTAAGCGTACCAGGCCTGAAGGGTGATGCAAAAAAACTTGATGATATTACTTTTTGAATCGTTTACCGCAATACTCTTCACGAAAGGTACACGTGATAAAAAATCAAGCTTTTTTTTCATCGAAAATGGCGTGCGACGCCCCCGCCCCCGAAGCTACCAGGACCTGCAAAGAAATGCAAAAACTTTAATGATTTTATTTAAATTTAATACAGTTTACCGCAAACTCTATCACAAAGGTACCGAGATAAAAAACTCACTCAAAAAAACGTTTGGGGCGTCGCCGCCCCCGACCCCCTTTCTGATCGTCCAGGACCTGCAAGGTGGGTTCAAAAGCTTGAATGATATTACTTACATGATCTTTTTACGCTACTCTATCACAAAGGCCACGTGATAAAAATAAAGCTCTTTATCAACGTTAAGGGGCGGGAGGCGCCCCTAAAGCTACCCGGGCCCTGCAGGGGGGGTTCAAAAATTTTGTATGCTTTACTTAATAGAATACAATTCACCGCAAATACTGTATCCAAAAGGCACTGCGATAAAAAATCCCCCCCCTCTTTAAAAAAAGCGTTATGGCTCGTGACGCCCCCGTCGCCCTCAAAGCTACCAAGACCTGAAAGGTAGGTCTAAACTTGTATGCTATTTCTTGATAGAATAAATTCACCGCAACACTCTACACAAGTACACGAATAAAAATTCATTCCTCTTTTCAAAAAAACCTTTTTTAGGGCGTCGGAACCCCCCCGACGCCTTCTGAACGTCCCAGGACCTCAAGGTTGGGTGAAAAACCTTTTGTCATTATTAATAAAAATACAGTTTACCGCAATACTCTATCAGAAGGCCATGAGATAAAAAAAAAATTCCTCTTAAAAACTTTGGGGCGTCGCGACGCCCCCACGCCTTTCAACTACCAGGACCTAAAAATGGGGTGAAAAAAATTTGTTTGCTTTTATTTAAATAAAATATATTTTACCGCAACACTCTTCACGAAAGGCACACGAGAAAAAAAATCATCCTTTTAAAAAAACGTGTAAGGGCGTCGCGACGCCCCCGACGCCCTCTGCAGCATAGCTGGCCTGAAAGGGAAAAGTGCAAAAAATTTTTCCCTACTACCTAATGAATACAACTTACCGCAAAACTCTTCCACAAAAATGCCGGGGGATACCTGTTGCCCCCCTACTAATGTATCTACCAATTTTGCTTTCATAACTTTATGTTCAATTCTGGCAGCTTGTGAGAATCCTAAATATTTGTATACATCATTATCGTCCATTATTTCAATCCTATTTCCATCTTCTAGCTGGAACTCTTCTGCTTGTGTAACCTTACCATTTGTCGATATGTAGCGTCTTACATTTGTCTACTCCAAACTCCATGCAGATATCTTGACTAAATTCTAATGTTGTATTGACTAGACTGTTTAGTTGAGCGAAATTTGATGCATACAACTTTAGGTCATCCATGTAGAATAGGTGGGAAATTGTGTGACATACCATATTATTGTCCTTAATTTTAAATCCGTATGTTGATTCGTTAAGCATATGCGACAGTGGGTTTAATGACCCCACCTTGGAAAATGCCACGTTTAATTCGTATTTGATCTGTAGTTATCTGCTGGTTTTTCATTTTTTATTATTATTTTTATATATTATTTATGTTTATTATTATTATTATTATTATTATTATTATTATTATTATTATTATTATTATTATTATTATTATTATTATTTCAAATTTAAGGCTTTCGCGGCCCGGTAAATAATTAACACAATTAACTGGTCGGGACATTTCGCCGCGTCGATTCTGCTTTTATTGCGTTTGACGTTTCAGCCCAACTGTGTGGGCTATCCTCAGAAAACAAGAAATAAAATTAAAAACTTACAAAAATATAAGCCAAGACAAGGCTTCCCATAGAAAAACAAAATAACAACAACAAAACAAACAGTTACCATGATCAGGCTCCGCCTTCTATAAAATTGCATTACATTCTAATAAAGTCTTTTTCACAACCAGATCAACCTCACATTTGAGAATTTCTGGTGCGTATCCGATCACTCCGTCGAACTCCACTTTCTTGGGGCTGATCCATTTCCGGGACAGGGAGGACGAGAAGGCCTGCATTCGAAACCGGGAGTAAGATCTCGGGGATAATGCGTTTATTTACGATACGGCCAGCGTTGGAGTTGTCTTGAATCAGTTTTACTATGGGCGCCCACGACCCGCTCAGCTTATATTTCTTGGCTTATATTTTTGTAAGTTTTTAATTTTATTTCTTGTTTTCTGAGGATAGCCCACACAGTTGGGCTGAAACGTCAAACGCAATAAAAGCAGAATCGACGCGGCGAAATGTCCCGACCAGTTAATTGTGTTAATTATTATTATTATTATTATTATTATTATTATTATTATTAATATTATTATTATTATTATTATTATTATTATTATTATTATTATTATTATTATTATTATTATTTATTATTATTATTATTATTATTATTATTATTATTATTATTATTTTTATTATCGCCGTAGTTTATAACACTCTAAAGTAAAAACTGTCTATTCCACTGAGGTACAAAGTTTTACGTTTACTCTTTCCCGCGATTTTATTATGAAAAGACGTGTGACATCATAACCCTGTAGACAGCGTTGTTTATGAATGAAATTGACTACGGTCTTCTAGATCACAGAGCTAAATTCACCTTTTAGCCGTTCACGAGCCCGCGTTAGCACAATAGTTCATTGTTGACATTTTCTTTATGAAAGTTATCATAAAATCATTAATTGTTATTAATGTATACACACATTTTGCAAAAGTTATATCTTGATGTACAAATTATTGTTTTTTAGCATTTTTAATTATACTAGAAACAATTTCATTCCAAAAAGGCTGTAACGAAACACCACTCGCTGGATATCTCTTAAAAAGCCCCACATGAGTGCCAATGTAACGAAACACCCTCTAATCTCTCTCTCCTACTGAGTATGAGTTTACACATTCAAATAGACACCACTTTGTGTGACAATGTAACGAAACGGACCCTCTTCTCTCATGAGAATGGAATTAGAAATATCTTCTACCTAATGTGTATGCTGAGATGGTTCTACTAAGCCAAGGAATTTCTATCAATCATACACAAAAATATAGACTCACCAAACCCACCAAAATTGAGAACGCCACTGCTATCCGGACCAAATCCCACTGAAAGGAATTTAGAAAAAATACCACCAGTTAAAAAAAACAGTCATTATTAATATGTGTAGAATCGTCTCATAGATTGGCTGTTTCTCGTTTGCAATGTCGAATAGACTCTGTTCCTCTCAA
>JAMZAV010009086.1:0-45212 GCA_024449915.1 Sweltsa coloradensis | reverse complement strand
GCACCAGCAACAGCCAAACCCAAACCTTTGGACTCAGTGTGTCTGGCGTGGCCGGACAAGATGGGGGGGACCCTCGTCGAAAATTCGCCGAGTAGGTACAGGAAATAAATAAATAAATAAATAAATTGTATTTAGAGTCTACCCACTCAGTTATATAACTGATTTTCAGTGGGGGACTTTAAATCAAAGCGACTAAGCCAACCCTGTAGGCCCCGACGCAATTGGCAAGTGAGCGATAACCAACCAAAGATAGTAATTTTTTAATATGAATTATAGCAATCAGTGGTATGGACAGTGCGAACACCCGCGAATCAACGCCAGTGTGTGTGTGCTTCGTTGCTAGGACGGCTCCGAAGTCGCCGTTTACAAATTCGTAAGCCAAGAACTGATGGACTTAAGTCCAAATCAGAAGTTAAAAAACTTCTGACTATAGTGGGAACCGAACCCTGGACCTTCTGCATTGGAAGCAGATACGCTAACAACAAGACCAACGAGCCACACTACAAACCAGTGACTTTGGTAAGTGAGTTTAAAAAAACACTCAATAAACACAATAGATAATATTCTATGCATCAGCAGATAGAGAACAGAGTTATACATATACTAAGAAAAATTGAGCTAAAAATAGAATTAAGTTTCAATGAATTCATGTAACAATGAGAAAGAAAAAAAACATGGGTTATCATTAACTCTCAGAAGGAGGATCATTTGAAAGGTTACAGACATACCTTTTGAAAACAATCAAGGTCATATTGTATGTAAGTAACCTCGAATCAAACAAAAAGTATATTCAATTTTAGAAATATGCTTCAATGTATGTTAAATGTTGGTAAGACACTTACAATTCCATTATGTGTTATTCAGAGCCCTCCCACGTTCTCACAGCCTTGAGCACGTTGCCTATTGACACTACCCAAGTTCAATGCCAACAACGCGGAATGTCGGCAGAAAACATAAAACAAACATCTCTAGTGAGTGCTAGCTGCCTTCAAGAACGTAAAAGGCATGTGCAAACAGACTGCAAGGCGGACTAAGGCTAGAAGTAAAACTGATGGAAACCTCTATTGGCGTCCACACAAAATTGTAGCCCGTGCTGACGCTAGAAAATTCAACTATATTTTAATTCTTAACCTTAGCCATTAGCTCAGCAACTCAAATGTCAGGAAGTCGGTTAATAAAACCAATCTGATTAATGATAGGAGTGTAAATAACCGTTCTAAAATCGGTCGGTACTCCACGTTTGTTGACTTTAGTATTACTCAAGTCACGCTAATGTCGAGAAAAGACCTGAAAAGTATAATCGCTGGTACACGTTTGTTGTTGGAAGAGCGAAGCGAAGACTTCAATTTCACTGACCCCCCAAAAAATTTATTTAAGTTATTTGTATTTTTGTCTGTTTGTTAGCAGGATTCCGGGCAAACGGCATAAGCGATCTTGATGAAAATTGGAAGGGATCTTCGAAATCTTAAAACTTAGAGGTGTATTGTTTTTGGGAAAATGAAAAATTTTCCAGAAAATGTATTTTTAATTTTTTTTTTTAGGGTACTTTTTTCATTTGAAAAAGGGGGGGAAAAAAAAAAAAACTTATATTTACATGAAAAAGGGGAAATTAGTATACCGAAAAAAAAATTAAAAAAAGTTACCAAACCTGGGATAAAGCTTTTTTTGTTTTTTACAAACTAAATCAAACATGTAAATGAAATTAAAAACATCACTTTTTCCAGAAAAAGCAAAACCATTGCAAAAGGTGTTCCCCAGCAAACTAAAAACTTTAAAAAAACCATCCATCAACCCGGGGGGACGGGTTTTCCTAGTTGACAAAACGAAAAATGTCAAACATGGTCACTGTCACATCACACACCCAGCATGTACCCACGACCTTTTTCTCCAGTTGACTGTGGCACGTAAAATGAAAAACATGTCACTGTCCTATCCCCATCTGCATTGTACCCACGCCCAGTTCTACAGTTGACTTGGCACGTGAATGTAAAACATGCGTCACTGTCACTATCACACACCCATGCATTGACCCACACAGTTCTACCATTGCTTGGCACGGGAATGCAAACATGCGTCCTTTTCTATCACACACCGGCATTTACCCACGACCAGTTCTACCGTTGATGTGGCGTGAATGTCAACAGCGTCCTGTCCTATCCACTCCATCCCCTGTACCCACGACCAGTTCTACCATTGATTTGGGCACGGAAGTAAACATGGCACTGTCACTATACAAAAACCTGCTTTGTCCCCACGACCAGTTCTACCATTTGACTGTGGCACGTGAATGTCAAACATGGTCCTGTACTATCACCATCCATGCATTGTACCCCACCATTTTCTCCCAGTTGCGTGGCACTGAATGTAAAAATGCGTCCCTGATACCATCCTGCATTTCCCCCACGCCTTTTCTAAAATGACTGGGGCACGTGAATGTCAAAATGCGTATGTATTATCCAACCAGCATTGTACCCCACGCCCAGTTCTCCCAGTGACTGGGGCACGTGAATGTAAAAACATGCGTCCTGACTTAAACACACCAGCATTGACCCACGACCTTTTTCTACCAGTTGCTGTGTCCTAAATGAAAACAGGTCACTGTTACTATCCACACCATGCTTGTCCCACGACCAGTTCTCCATTGACTGTGCACGTGAATGTAAAAACATGGTCACTGCCCCATTTCACCACCAGCATTGTACCCCACCAGCTCCCATTTGACTGTGGCACGTGAATGTAAAAACCGTCACTTACTACACCATCCAGCTTGTACACGACCATTTCCAGTTGATGTGGCCGTGAATGTCAAACATGCTCACTGACACCCAAATCCATGCATTTTACCCACACCAGTTCTACAGTTGCTGGGGGCACGTGAATGTCAACATGCGTCACTTTTACTATAAAACCATCCTGGGCATTTACCCACGACCAGTTTTACATTGACGTGGCAGGGGAATGTCAAACTGCGCCCACTTTACTATCACACATCCATCTTGTACCCACGACCGTTCTACAGTTGACTGTGACCGTAAAGTCAAAAATCGTCACTGTACTTCACCACCCATGCATTGACCCAGACCAGTTTACCATTGACTTGCACGTAAAATTCAAAATGGTCACTGTCACTTCACAAATCCGCATTGTACCCACGACCATTTTTCTCCCATTGACTGTGGCACGTGAATGTAAAAAACATGCGTCCTTTATATCCACATCCATGCATTGTCCCACGACCAGTTCTACCAGTTGACTGTGCACTGAATGTCAAACATGGTCACTACTACAAACCCCCTGTTGTACCCAGACCAGTTCTACAGTTGACTTTTGGGCACGTGAATGTAAAACTGTCACTTTTAATATCAAACATTGTTGTACCCACGACCGTTTTTCCCAGTTGACGGGGGACGTAATTCAAACAGCCCCACTGTTACTATCACACATCCATCATTGTCCCACGCCCAGTCTCCCATTGATGGGGCACGTGAATGTCAAACAGCGTCCTTTTACTATCACAATCCATGCATTGTACCCACGCCATTTTTCTACCAGTTGACTGTGACAGTGAAGTAAAACATGCGTCACTTTACTTCACACACCCATGCATTGTCCCCACGCAGTTCAATTTGACTGGCACTAAATTAAAACATGCTACTGTATATAAACACATATGCTTTACCCACGCCATTCTCCCATTTGACTGGAACGTGAATTAAAACATGCTCACTGTCCTTCCCACACCCATGATGTCCCCACGACCATTCTACCAGTTGCTGTGCACTTGAATGTCAAAAGCGCACTTTTACTATCAACACCCTTTGCTTTTGTACCACGACAGTTCTACTATTGATGTGCAGGGAAATGTCAAACAGGTCACTGTCACTATCACACACCCATGCTGTCCCCACGACCAGTTCAAAACCGTTGCTGTGCACTGAATGCAAACATGGTACTGTCACTATCCCCTCCATGCATTTACCCACACTTTTTTACAGTTGACTGTGGCACGTAATGAAACATGGTCACTGTCCATATCACACATCATGCTGTACCCAGACCATTCTACCAGTTAAATGTGGCCGTGAATGTAAAACATGTGTCACGTCACTATCACACATCCATGCATTGTCCCCACGACCGTTCCCCATTTGCTGTGGCACTTTGAATGTAAACATGCGTACTGTCATATCACACATCCTGCATTGTACCCCGACCAGTTTACCATTACTGTGCACGTGAATGTCAAACTGCGTCACTGTCCAATCACACATCCATTTGTCCCCACGCCGTTCTACCTTTTGACTGTGGCACGTAAATTCAACAGGGTCCTGTTATCCACACCCATGCATTGTACCCCACCAGTTCTACCAGTTGCTGGGGCACGTGAATGTCAAACATCTCACGTCATATCACACATCATGCTTTGTCCCCACGACCATTTTACCAGTTGATTTGGGCACGTGAATGTCAAAATGCGCCCTGTACTATCACCTCCATCATTGTCCCCACGCCAGTTCTACCAGTTGACTGTGCAGTTTAAAATGGTCACTGCCTATCACACTCAGTTGTCCCCACGACCAGTTTCCCAGTTGATTTGGGGCACGTGAATGTCAAATGGTACTTTACTTCCACATCCTAAATTGTACCCACGACCAGTTCTACAGTTGAATGTGCACGTGAATGTCAAACATTGCACTGTACTATCACACATCCATCTTGTACCCACGACCAGTTCTACAGTTGACTGTGGCACGTAAAATGTCAACATGCGCCCCTGTCACTATCACACATCCATGTTTTTACCCACGCCAGTTCTACCATTTTGCTGTGCACGTAATGTCAACATGTTTCCCGCCACTACACACATCCACATTGTCCCCCCACGCCCAGTTTCCCAGTTGACTGGGGCACGTGAATGTCAGCATGCGTCCCTGTCACTACCAACATCCATGCATTGCCCCCACGACCATTTTTTTCCCCAGTTGATGTGGCACGGAATGTCAAACAGGGTTTTCCGTCACTATCACACACCCATGAAAGTACCCACGACCATTCTACCAGTTGACTGGCACTGTTCAACATGGTCCGTCCCTATCACACTCATGATTTACCCACGACCAGTTCTACCATTACTGTGCACGGAAAATGCAAACATGGTCAGTAACTATCACCATCCATGCTTACCACGCCCAGTTCTACCAGTTGACGGGGTTGGAAAACTTGAATTCAAAAAAAAACCCAAAAAAATTTGTGTCCCGGTCACTGTACACAATCCATGCTTTTTACCCACGACCATTTTCTCCCAGTTGACTGGGGCACGTAAAATGTAAAAACATGTGTCACTGTCACTATCACACATCCATGCATTGTACCCACGACCGTTCTCCCATTTGACGGGCATGAATGTCAACATGTGTTACGTCACATCACACACCCATCATTGTACCCACGCCCCGTTTACCAGTTGACTTTTGGCACGTGAAGTCAAACAGTTTTACGTCATATCACACTCCAGCTTGTACCCCACGACCTTTCTCCCATTCCCCGTGGCACGTGAATGTCAAACATGTGTTACTGTCACTTTCACACGTCCATGCATTGTACCCACGCCCAGTTCTCCATTGACTTGGCACGTGAATGTCAAAATTTTCCCGTCATATCACACATCCCTTGTACCCCCCCAGTCTACCATTACTGGGGCACGTGAAGTCAAACATTGTCCCTGTCCTATCACAAAAACCATGCATTGTCCCAGACCATTTTTACCAGTTGACTGTGAAACGTGAATGTAAAAACGGGTTTTCACTGTCACTACACACATCCACATTGTCCCCACGACCAGTTCTCCATTGACTGTGCACGTGAAGGTAAAAACTTTTGTCACTGTCACTATCAACATCCATGCTTTGTACACGACCAGTTTTCCCATTTGACTGTGGCACTAAATGTAAACATCCACGTCACTTAAACACCATGCATTGACCCACGACCAGTTTTACCATTGACTTGGCACGGAATGTCAAACATGGTCACTGTCACTTTAACACATCCATGCATTGTACCCACAAACAGTTCTCCCGTTGACTGGGGCCCCTAAATGCCCAAACAGTGTCACGTCACTATCCACACCCCATGCTTTCCCACGACCATTCTCCCAGTTTTGGAAAGGACAGGAGCCATCCAAACCCCGGGACCACGACCCTTTGTTGTGGGCACGTGAATGTCAAACATGCGTCCTGCACTATCACAATCCATGCTTGTCCCCACGACAAGTTCTACCAGTTGACTGGGCACTAAATGTCAAACATGTGTCACTGTGCTATCACCCCTCCTGCATTGTACCCCGACAAGTTCTACCATTGACTGGGGAGGGGAATTAAAAACATGTGTCACTGTCACTTAAAACCACCCATGCATGGACCCCGACCATTTTCTACCAGTTGACTGGGGCACGTGAATGTCGACATGCTCATGTCACTATACACATCCAGCATTTCCCAACCCATTTTTCCCCAGTTGACTGGGGCACTGAATGCAAACATGCGCACGTCACTATCACATCCTCTTTACACACGACCATTCTACCATTGCTGGGGCACTTTAATGTAAAACATCGTCACTGTCACTATCACACATCCATGCATGTACCCCACTATTCTACTATTTGACTGGGGCACGTGAATGCCAAACATGCGTCACTGTTACTACACACTCGATGCATTTTACCCACGACAGTTCTCCCAGTTGCTGTGGCACGTGAATGAAAACATCGCCCTGCACTATCACACATCCTGCATTGTACCCCGACTATTCTCCCATTTAACGTGGCACGTGAAGTCAAACATGCGTCACTGTCACTACAAAATCCTGCATCGTACCCCGACTAGTTCTACTAGTTGACTGTGGACGTGAATGTCAAACAGCGTCACTGTCACTATCACAACCATGCATTGTACCCACGACCAGTTCTACCAGTTGACTGTGGCACGTGAATGTCAAACATGCGTCCTGTCATTATCACCATCCATGCACTTCCCCACGACCAGTTCTCCCAGTTACGTGACACTTTGAATGTCAAACTGTGTCACTGAAACTACACAACCATGCATCGTACCCACGCCATTTCCCATTGACTGTGACCGTGAATTCAAACATGTTCACTTCCTTCACACAACCAGCATTGTCCCCAGACCAGTTCTCCCAGTTAACTGGGCACGTAATGTCAAACATGTTCACTGTCACTATCACACTCCATGCTTGTACCCACACCATTTCTCCCAGTTGACTGTGGCACGTTGTCAAACATGTGCACTGTCACTATCAACATCCTGCATTGTCCCCACACCATTTCCCATTTGACTGGGCACGTAATTTTCAAACATTCGTCACTGTCACTACCACATCCATGCATTTAAACCCACGACCAGTTCTACCAGTTGACTGGGCACGTGATGTAAAAACATGTACACTGCACATCACAAACCATGCATTGTACCCACCCATTCTACCTTTTGACTGTGGCACGTGAAGTCAGCATGGTCCTGTCACACCACATCCAGCATTGTACCACGACCGTTCTCCCATTGACTGTAGCAGAAAATGTAAAACATGTTACTGTCACTATCACACAACCATGCATTGTACCACCCCAGTTCACCAGTTGACTTGGCAGTGAATGTCAAACATGTGTCACGTCCTATAAAAATTGCATTGTACCCACGACCATTCTACCAGTTACTTGGCACGTGAATTCAACATGCGTCATGTCCTATCCCACACCCGCATTGTACCCAGCCCAAGTTCTCCCAGTTGCTGCGGGCACGTAATTCAAACATCGTCACTGTCACTATCACACTCCTGTTTTTACCCCGACCAGTTCTCCATTGACTGTGGCACGTGAATGTCAAACATGCGTCACTGTCACTATCACCACCCATGCATTGTACCCCGACCATTTTTCTACCATTGACTGGGCCTGAATAAAAAACATGTGTCACTGCCCTTAACCACACCATGCATTGTACCCGGGGCCAGTTCTCCAGTTGACCGGGGCAGTGAATTCAAACATTGTCATGTCACTATCACACTCCATGCATGGTCCCACACCATTCTACCAGTTGACCGGGGCACGTGAAGAAAACGCGTCACGTCACTACCCACACATCCATGCTTTACCCACGACCATTCTACCAGTTGATGTGGCACGTGAATGTCAAACATTGTCACTGTCATATCACACATCCAGCATTGTCCCCACGCCCATTCTACCCATTTGATTTGGGCACGTGAAGTCAAACATGTTCACTGTAAATTTCCAACATCCGCTTTTAAAACCCCGACCCCCCCCAGTTTTTCCCAAGAGCCCCCCCCACTTCTCACACCCTTGAGCAAGTTCCCTTTTGCCCATTTCCCCAAAGTTAAAATCCCAAAAAACGGGGAATGTGGGCAGAAAACATAAAAAAAACTCTCTAGGAGTGCTAAAACTGCTTAAAGAACGTAAAAGGCTTGTGCAAACAGACTGAAAGGGCGGACTAAGGCTAGAAAAAAAAACTAAAGGGAAAACCTCTTTTTGGCGTCCACAAAAAATTGGGTACCCCCGTGGGGACGCTAGAAAATTAAACTAATTTTAATTTAAAACCTTAGCCATTAGCTCAGCAACTCAAATGTCAAAAAGTCGGTTAAAAAAACCTTTCTGTTTTAATGATGGGGAGTGAAAATAACCGTTCAAAAACCCGGTCGGATCCACTTTTGTTGACTAAGTATTACTAAGTCCGCTAATGTGCGAAAAAAGACCGAAAGTAAAAATCGCGGGTATACGTTTGTTTTTGGGAAAGAGCGAAGCGAAACTTCATTTCACTGCCCCCCCAAAAAAAATTTATTTAAGTTTTTTTGGGTTTTTTTTGTCTTTTTGTTAGCAGGAACCCGGGGGCCCAAGGGCATAAGCGTTTTGATGAAAATTGGGGGGGGTTTTCCGAATCTTTAAACTTTGAGGTTTTTTTTTTTGGGGTACAACGAAGAATTTTTTCCAGAAAATGGGTATTTTTACGTTTTTTTTTCGTTTTTTAGTGCGAATTTTCGGTCTTTTGGGGCGTTTCCCTGCCCAAAACGGGTTGGGCTAAAACTTTCTTTTATACATGGACATTAAGGTTTATGGGAGGGAGTACCTTTTAAAAGGGAAAAATTTAAAAAAAAATACCCAGAATCCATGGGGAATAAAGTTTTTAATATAATTTTTTTTTATGGAAAACTAATACCCATTTGAAAAGTAACAATAGAAACTTAACAACAATCACCTAATTGCACAGGCAGAAAAAGAAAAAACATTTAAAAAAACTTTTAAAAGGTTTTCCCCGAAAACCCAAAAAACTTAAAAAAAAGCCACCCCATCAACGGGGCGGGATTTAAAAGCGTTTTCCATTTTGTACAAAAGTAAATGTCAAACATGTTTTAAACTGTCACTTTTTTCACACATCCAGGGCTTTTGTACCCCGACCGTTCTACCATTTGACTGGGCACGTGAATGTAAAACATGCTCACTGTCACTATAACACATCCCGCATTGCCCCCAGGGCCATTCTCCCATTTTGACTGGGGGCCGTGAATGCCAAACAGCGTCCTGTCCTATCCACACCCATGCTTGTCCCCAAACCGGGTTCTCCCATTTGACTGTGTCACGTAAATTCAAACATGCGTCACTGTCACTATCAAACATCCAGCTTTGGGTCCCACGACCAGTTCTACCATTTGGCTGTGGCAGGGAAAATGTAAAAATCCCGCCCATGTCACAACAAACACCATGCTTTGTACCCACACCATTTTTCCTACCATTTTGACTGTGGCACGTGAATGTAAAACATGCGCCCGGTCACTATCACACATCCATGCTTTGTACCCCGCCCCGGGTTCTACCAGTTGACGGGTGGCCGGAATGTCAAACATGCCCCTGAAACAAATCACAAACCCAATCCATTGTACCCACGAAAGTTCTACCTTTTTGACTGTGGCACGTAAATGCCCAAAACTTTGCGTCCTGTCACTATCAACATCCATGCTTTGTACCCAGGGACCATTTCTACCAGTTGACTGGGGCACGTAAATGTAAAACATGTGTCACTGTCCCTATAAACACATCCTTTGCATTTACCCCCCGGACCAGTTCTCCCATTTGACGGGTGGCCCGTGAATGTAAAAACATGCGTCATTTGCCCACTACACAAAACCCAGCATTGTACACACGACCATTTTCTACCATTTGACTGGGGGCCCCGGTAAAATGTAAAAAAAAAACATGCGTCCCCTTTTCACAATCACCACCAAATGCTTTGGTACCCAAGCCCAGTTCTCCCAGTTGACTGTGGCACGTGAATGTCAAACATGCGTCCTGTCACTATCAAAAACATGCATTTAAACCACGCCCAATTCTACCATTTGGCTGTGGCCTTGAAGGCAAACATGCGTCACTGTCAATCACACATCCATGCATTGTACCCAAAAACCATTTTCTACCATTTGACTGTGGAAACGTAAATGTAAAACCCATGTGTCATGTCCACTTCCAAAAATCCATGCTTTGTCCCCACGACCAGATCACCTTTGACTTTTGGGCACGTGAATGCCCAAACATGGTCACGTCACTATCACACACCCCTGCATTTACAAAAGCCCAGTTTTACCATTTGACTGGGCACGTAAATGTAAAACTTTGTGTCACTGTCACTATCACACATCCAGGGCATTGTAAAACACGACCATTTTTCTACCATTTACTGTGGCACTGAATGTAAAAACATTGTCCCTGTCACTATCAAACATCCCATGAAATTGTACCCACGCCCAGATCTACCAGTTACTGGGGGGCACGTAAATTTTTAAAACATTGTGCACGTCACTATCACACATCCACATTGTAACCCCCATTTTCTACGTTGACTGGGGCACGTAAAGTCAAACTGTGTCACTTTTTACTTTTAAAAAACCCCCATCCCATTGAAAACCCACGACCAGTCTACCATTTGACGTGGCACGTAAAGGTAAAACATTTTGTCCTGTCACTACCCACACATCATCATTTACACACGCCCCCCAGTTTACCAGTTGATGTGGCACGTAAATGTCAACATGCGTCACTGTCCTATCACACATCCTTTGCATTGTCCCCACGACCATTTTCTACCAGTTGACTTTTGGCACGTGAATGTAAAACCCCTGTGTCCTGTCACTATCACCAAAATCCATGCTTGTACCCCCCCGACCATTTCTCCCAGTTGGACTTTTGGCACGTAAATTTAAAAACATGTGCCCACGGGTCACTATCACACATCCATGCTTTGTACCCACGACCATTTCCCTTTTTGACTGTGCAGGGTAATTTTAAAACATGTGTCACGTCACTATCCCCACCCCAATCCCTTGAAACCCACGACCAGTTCTCCCCAGTTGCCCTGGGCCC
The DNA here is from genome assembly GCA_024449915.1 of Sweltsa coloradensis. Taxonomy (NCBI): domain Eukaryota; kingdom Metazoa; phylum Arthropoda; class Insecta; order Plecoptera; family Chloroperlidae; genus Sweltsa; species Sweltsa coloradensis. Next base: position 33,763 of record JAMZAV010009086.1, on the reverse strand, counting down.
CCTGAATGTCAAAATGCGTCACTTTTTACTATCCCCAACATCCATGCATTGTACCCCACCATTTTTAAAAACCTTTTTGACTGGGGAAAGTGAATGTCAAACATGTGTCCCTTTTCCACTATAAAAAATCCATGCTTGTACCCACGACCATTTTCTACTATTTGACTGTGGCACGTGAATGTAAAAACATTCCCCTGTCACTATCAAACACATCCCCCATTGTCCCCCAGGGACCCATTTCTACCATTTTACTTTGGACGTGAAGTAAAACATGCGTCACTGTCACTATCACCATCCATGCATTGTACCCACGCCCAGTTCTACCGTTGACGGGGCCCACTTTGAATGTCAAACATGTGTCACTGTCACAAATCACACATCCGATTGAAACCCACGCCCAGTTTACCATTGACTGTGGCACGGGAATGTCAAACATGCTTCCTGTGTCTACACACATCCATCCCGGTCCCCACGACCAGTTTACCATTTGGGCCTGTGGCAGTAAATTTGTCAAACATGCGTCCTGTAAACTATCACACACCCATGCATTTTTCCCCCCCCCCTTTTTTCTCCCAGTTACGGGTGGCACGTGAATGTCAAACATGTACCCCGTGTCTATCAAAACATCCATGCATTGTCCCCACGACCAGTTTACCAGTTGATTTTGGGGGCCCCGGGAAATGTAAAACATGCGTACGTCACTATCCACTGCATGCATTGTACCCCCCGGACCATTTCCCTCCCGGGTTGACTGTGGAACGTGAAGGGTCAAACATGCTTTTCACTGTCACTATCACCACCAGGGCATTGTACCCCGACCATTTCTACCATTTTTGACTGTGGCACGGGAAATGTCAAACTGCGCCCCGTTACTATCCCCACACCCATGCATTGTCCCCACGCCCCGTTCTACCGGGTTGACTGTGGCACGTAAATGCAAACATGTTCACGGGTCACTATCACAAAATTCCAGCATTGTACCCCGACCGGGTTCTACCATTTGGGACTGGGGGCACGTGAATGGTAAAAACATGTTTCACTTCACAAATAAACACATCCATCCCAATTGTACCCACGCCCATTCTCCCAGTTGACTGTGGCACGTGAATGTAAAACATGCGTCACTGCACTATCACACATCCATGCATTGTACCCCCGCCGGGTTCTCCCAGTTGACTGGGGAAACGTGAATGCAAACTTTCGTCACTGTCACTATCACACATCCAGCATTGAAAACTCAGACCAGTTCTCCCATTTTGGACTGGGGGCCCACGGAATTTTCAAACTGCGCCCACTGTCACTATCACAAACCCATGCATTGTCCCCACGCCCCGTTTACCTTTTGACTGGGGCACGGGGAATTTAAAACATGCGTCACTGCCCCTTTTTAAAACCCCCAAAAAACACCCAAATGAAATTGTCCCCAGGGCCCAGTTCTCCCAAGTTGACTGTGGCAGTAAATGTAAAAACATGCGTCACTGTAAATATCACACATCCTACATTGAAACCCACGACCGTTCAACCATTTTTGGACTTGGCCGTGAATGTAAAAACAGGGTGTCACTGTGTCACCCACACATCCATGCTTTGTCCCCACAAACCATTCAAACCTTTGACTGTGGACGTGAATGTAAAAACATCCCGTCACTGTCACTATCACACACCCTTTGCATTGTCCCCACGACCAGTTTCTACATTGACGGGTGGCACGTGAATGAAACATGCGCCCACTTTTCCCCTTTTACACATCCTGCTTTTTCCCCCGACCAATTTCTACCATTTGACTGTGTCAGGGAAATGTAAAAACATGTCCCCTGTCACTACCCAAAACATCCATGCTTTTTCACACAAACCGTTCTACCAGTTAAACTGTGGCACGGGAATGCCCCAAACCTGCCACTGTCACACCCACCATCCATGCTTTGTCCCCCGGGACCAGTTCTACCAGTTGACTGTGGCCTGAATGTCAAACATGCGTCACGTCATATCACACACCAACATTGAAACCCACAAACCATTTACCAGTTGATGTGGCACGTGAATGTAAAACCCTGTGTCATTCCCACATCACACATAATGCATTGTACCCCGACCGTTTCCCCGTTAAAGGGGGCACGTGAAATGTAAAAAACATTTGTCACTGTCCCATCACACATCCATGCATTGTACCCAGGGACCAGTTCTCCCAGTTTGACTGAAAACACGTTAATGTAAAACATGTGTCACTTTCACATCACCATCCAGCATTGTCCCCAACGACCAGTTTCCCTTTTTTGACTGTGGCCCCGTAAATGTAAAACATCGCCCCACTGTCATATCACACACCCCTCCCTTTGTACCCACGACCATTAAACCCAAATTTAAATGTGGCACTGTTTGTCAAACATGGGGTCCGGTCACTACACACATCCACTTGTACCCACGACCATTTTAAAACCAAGTTGACTGTGGCACGGGGAATTTAAAAACATCCCTAAATTTTCACTATCCCCAATCAAGCTTTGGCCCCAAACCAGTTTTTACCATTGACTGTGGCACGTGAAGTAAAACCTGCGTCACGGGTCCTATCAAACATCCATACTTGTACCACGCCCAGTTTCCCATTTTGATTTGGGGGCACGTGAATGTAAAAACAGTGTCCTGTTCATCACACACCCCTGAATTGTACCCACACCAGTTCTACCAGTTGAGTGGCCCCGTGAATGTCAAACAGCCCACTGTCCTATAACACATCCATGCATTGTCCCACGCCAGTTCTCCCTTTTTGGGACTGTGGCCGTGAATGTCAAACTTGCGTCATTTCCACTACACACATCCAGCATTGTACCCACGACCATTTTCTACCCATTTGGGACTGTTTTCCACGGGGTGTAAAACTGGTCACTGTCACTATCACACATCCAGGCTTTTGTACACACGCCCAATTTTCTCCCAAATTAAAATGGGGAAAAGGGGAATTTTAAAACATTGTCACTGTCACTATCACACCCCCATGCATTGAAACCCAAAGACCAGTTTACCATTTTGATGTGGCACGTGAATGTCAAAATGCGCCCACTGTCACTACACACATCCCAGGCTTGAAACCCACGACCAGTTTTACCTTTGGGCCCTGTGGCACTTAAAATGTAAAACATGCGTCACTGTCACTTTTCACACATCCATGCATTGTCCCCACGACCAGTTCAAAACATTTGACTGTGCCCTGAAGGTGACATCCCGTCACTTAAACTAAACAATCCATGAATTGTCCCCCCAGGGCCCCAGTTTCTACCATTTGACTGTGGGCACGTAAAATTTTAAAACATGTGTCACTGTCACTATCACACATCCTGCATTGTACCCCGACCATTTCTCCCATTTTGACTGGGGCCCCTAAATGCAGACATGCTCACTTAAACTATAAACACATCCAGGGCATTTACCACGACCATTTTTACCGGGTTGACTTTGGCCCCTTTGAATGCCCAAAAACATGGGGCCCACTGTCACTATCCCATCCATGCATTGTACACACGCCCGGTTCTACCCATTTGATTTGTGGCCCGTAAATTTCAAACATGTTTAAACTTAAACAAATTCAAAACATCCATCCCATTGACCCACGACCATTTTCAAACCCGGGAAATGGGGCACGTGAATTCAACATGCGTCACTGTCCTATAAAAAAACCATGCATTTTTCCCCCCACGACCAGTTTACCATTTGACTGGGCCCACGTGAATGTCAAACGGGGCGCCCACTGTAAATATCACCCCATCCATGCATTGTCCCACGACCAGTTCAAACCATTGACTGTGGCACAAAATCCCAGACATGCGTCATTTAAAACTATACACATCCATCCTTTTGTACCCACGACCAGTTTACCATTTTAACTGGGGCCGTGAATGTCAAACTGTGTCACTTAAACTATCCCCAAATCCTTTGCTTTGTCCCCACGACCAGTTCTACCAGTTGACTGTGGACGTAAATGCCCAAACATGTGTCACTGTCACTATCCACATCCATGCATTGTACCCACGACCAGTTCTCCCCAGTTGACTGTGGCCCCGGGGAATGTAAACATGCGCCCACTGCACTATAACACTTTCCATACTTGTACCCCGCCCAGTTCTACCAGTTGACTGTGGAAATAAAATGTCAACATGGGGTCACGTTCTACCCACAATCCAGGGCATTGAAACCCCCCGCCCAGTTCAAACCATTTTACTGGGGCACGTGAATGTCAAACATGGGTCACTGTCATTTATCACACACCCATGCATTGTACCCACGCCCCAGTTTTTTTACCATTTTGACTGGGGCACGTGAAGTCAAACATCGTCCTGTCACTATCACAACCCATGCATTGTACCCAGGGCCATTTTCTCCCCCTTTTGACTGTGTCCGTAAATGTAAAACCAGGTGTCCCTGTCACTTTTCACCATCCAGGGCTTTGTAAAACACGACCAGTTCTCCCATTTTGACTTTTGCCGTGAATGTAAAACTTTGCGTCCTTTTCACTATCAAAAACCCCCTTTGCATTGTACCCACAAACCATTTTCTACCATTTGACTGTGCAGTGAATGCCCAAAAACATGCGTCACGGCACAAATCACCATCCAACCATTTTTACCCCCCCGACCTTTCTACCTTGACTGTGGCACGTGAAGGGTAAAACCCATGTGTCACTGTCACTATCCCAACCCCATGCATTGACCCACGACCAGTTTTACCAGTTGACGGGGAAAGTGAATGTCAAACATGGTCACTGTCAAAAATCACACACCCAAATGCTTTGTACCCGACCATTTCCCCTTTTTTTTACTGTGGAAACGTAAATTTTCAAACATGTGTCACTGTCCCCACCCACACATCCATGCTTTTGTACCCACGACCAGTTTCTACCTTTTGACTGTGGCACGGAATGTAAAACAGCGTCACTGCACTATCAACATCCATGCTTGTACCCACGACCGTTCTCCATTTGGGGCTGGGGACGTGAAGTAAAACATGTGTCCTTTTCAATAAACACATCCAGGGCATTGTCCCCCGGGAATTCTACCATTTTGACTGTGGAACGGGGAATTTTCAAACATGCGTCACTGTCACTATACACATCCATGCATTGTACACCGCCCAGTTTACATTGACTGTGGCCTTGAATTCAAACATTTGTCCCAAACCCTTTATCACACACCCAAATTTTTGTACCCAAGATGGGCAGTATTTAAAAATACTTTGGTATTTAAAAATATTTTTTGTATTTTGTTTTTTTGTTTTTCCCAAAAAAACTTTGTTGAAAAGTTTTTTGTATTTTCTATTTCAAAATACTCAACTTTGAAGTTATTTGTATTACAAAATTTTTAAATACTTGCTGCATGCACGACAAACCCAAATAATTATCATTAAAAAGTAATTTTTTTCGGGGGAAAATTTTCCCAGCATTTTTCATTGAAAAATTTATTTTTTTCATAAGAAGCCAAAATTGGGAACAGTTGGATAAGCTGGGGCCAAATTTTTTTGGGACTTCATCATTGTCCATTTAAAAAACGCTTTATCACTAAAACCCTCGAATTTTTAATACTACCACGATTGCCAAAAAATGTGTTTTCTGTCACTTTCTCACATGATGCAGTAACCCGTGTACCTTGCGCAAACTAAAATTTAAAAACCAAAGATTGCTTCGATTTCAAAATTTTTAAGAATGAGTCCCTCATCAGTTTTTTGCTGATGTCAGTTCCTCAATTTTTCTAGTACTGTCTTTTACATGTCCAAGAAGACAAGCAAAATTTTTTAAGAGTGTCCAACCCCATAGGTTTTGAATACGTGAACCCAGGGAAAAGGTAAGAGTACCTTTTTACAAAAATTTTATAATTGTTGTGTTTTTTAATAAAATTTTTGTCTCTTTGTAATGAATTAGGTTTTATTGCCGTTATAACGGGTTTCCTTGTAAATGAAAATATTAAAGTGCGCCATGCCCCATAGCAACCCATTAGTAAAATCCCCAAATTGTGGGCTACAAGCGGCCCTTAAATTCTTTTGTGAACAGTGGATAAATTTTCTAAATGTTTTAGAAAGAACCCTTTTAAAAAATATATAATTGAATATTTTTTTTTGACAAAAAAAAATATTTTTTTAGACATGTGAAAGCATGAACGTAGTTTTATAACTCAAATCGGAAAAAGGGCCCCCTTTGTCGTGATTAATTTGTCTTGGGAAAAGTTAAAAAATTAAAAGTGATTCCGGTCCCCTACGGCCGAACGGGAAAAAAGATTGAGCTAAAATTTTAAAAAGACCCCCTTTAATGACCCGGTATTGAGAACTGCTTAAAAATAAACAATTTTCCGTTGGGAAAATTTAAAAAAAAAAGAAATAATTTAAAATTTAAAAATAGGCTAACGTGGTGGTTTTTATTTTAAAAGACAATGGTTTTTTTTTTGAAGAAGTCATTTTTATCAATCATTTTTGTCTGTTTTGTGATTGTATAGGAAAAAAAGGGAGCGAATTTTGCACGTGTTTAAAAAATTTTTTTTAAATTTTTCATAAAAAAAAAATTTTTTTTTGAAAACCCCCGTCGGGGGACAAATTTTGGGTCATTTTTAAAATTTGTTGAGAAAATTAATTAACCCCCATTAGTTTTAAAAATGATAAATTTTTACTGGAATAAGGTATGGACCCCTCACTTTTCTGGTTTTAAAAGGGGATCATATTGTTATTTTTTTTACTACAATTGCCAATCGTAAACGAAAAATTAAAAGTCAAAACAAATTTTTTGGGAAATTTTTTGCTCTTCTCAATTTAATTTAAACCTTTAAACTGGGAGTTTTCGGAATTGCGTTGGGGGCATCGAAAAAAAGGATTAAATTTTCCCTTTTGTTAGTAAACTGGTAACTTTAAAGACAATCGGGAAAGGGTTTTTTGGGAAATTTATAAATTTTAAAAAAAGGCTAAAATGGTGTTAATTTTAATAAAAGTAAATTTAATGGATGATTTTTCATTAATGAAAATCTTTTTTCCCCATATTATTTTCACGTGACATAAGCTTTTATTTGATACCCAAGTCGACTATGCTGTGTTTATTTTTGGGACACTAAATTTTTTTAAATTTTTTTTTGATTAAACTATTGTCGTTAATTGAATTTATTAATTTATTGGGGAAAATTTATAAAGGGCCCTACTTTTTGGGGGGCCCCCAAAATTTTTTCTTTCATTTGCTTGGGATTGTTATTAATTTTATACATCAGGTTTTACTGTGGTTTGTGAATGTCAAAAATTTGACCCGTATTAAAAATAATTATTAATTTTTATTAATCATTTTAAATTTTTGAGTTGCCCAAATTTTGTTTGGGGGGGACAAAAAAAATTTGGGTTTATTTGCATTATGTTTTGTAAAAATTTTAAAATTTTTTATGGCTCGGTAGAATTTTATGTGTTTTTTTTTAATTTAAATTTTTATTTTAAAACTCAAATTAATTATGGCCTTTTTTTTTTTGGCCCACGTTTTACTAAAAAATATTTTTTTCCCTTGATGAGGGATCTTTAAATCACGATTGTTTCTGGCGTTTTTTTTTGGGGGCGGTTTTTAGAAAATTTTTAAAACCCTATTCAAGGGGAGATGAAAACGAGTATTTTAATTTAAAAGCGAAACGTAATATTTTGTTTCAAAAAAATAGAATTTCTAATTAATTGGATTTTTTTAAAATTTTTCTAGTTTACGATTTTTAAAAGAATATATTTTTTGATCCTTAAATTTTTTATTTTAGTTTTTTTCCTTTAGATTCAAACACACTCAAATCTTCGGGTCGCAAAATGTGGGTTTTCTGTCCACCAATTCTTTTTAAATTAATTTTGTACAACATTGACAATAAAAGTCCGGGAAAAAAGCTTCAATGAAAAAGTAATGGCCTCGATTGGGATTTGGGGCCTTTTTTCCTAAAAACATAAATTTTAAATTTAAAACATCGTCAGCACAAAAATTTAAAAATTTTTTTTTTTACAGTTAGATTCTTCCAGGGCGTCCAAAACACTCTGAGGACCCAACCCAAAAAAATTTCCCACTCGAACATCCGACGTTTCTAAACAGGGGAAAAGATGGAAAAAAACTCGGTCCCCAAATTCCCCCTTCGGAAACCCCTTTCCAGTAAAAAACGTTTGGGAAATAATATGGAGGAAAGTAATGCTCCTTGCAATTTTCATATTGCGGGGGTGTAAAGGAGTATTTGCCACCTGTATGCCCTCAAACTTATAAATGGTTATGGAGTGAGTCGAAGTAAACCTAAAACCCAGAAAAGTTTCTGCCGGTTTAAAAAAATTTCTCTAAAAAAAGACAATAAAAAACTGTGGGGATTTTGGTTTTTTTTAAGTAGAAACTACTCCCCCACTGACAATAAAATGTTGGTGGGTATGATAGACCGTGAATTATGTAATAATAATAATAATAATAATAATAATAATAATAATAATAATAATAATAATAATAATAATAATAATAATAATAATAATAATAATAATTAACACAATTTATTGGTCGGGACATTTCGCCGCGTCGAATCTGCTTTAATTGCTTTTGACGTTTCAGCCAACTGTGTGGGCTATCCTCAGAAAAACAAGATATTAATTCTAAAAACTTACAAAAATAAAAGCCCAGACAAGGCGTTACATAGAAAAACAAAATCACAAAACAAACAGTTACCATGACCAGGCCCCGCCTTCTATAAACATGCGTTACATTCTTATGAAGACTTCTTACACCCAAAATATCACATTTGAGAGTTTCTGGTACGTATACGATCACTTTGTCGGACTCCACTTTCTTGGGGCTGATCCAGTTCTGGGACAGGGAGGACGAGAAGGTCTGTATTCGAAACCGGAAGTAAGATGTCGGGGATAATGCAACTATTTTTAATAATAAATTGTGTTAATTATTTACCGGGCCGCGAAAGCCTTAAATTTGAAATAATAATAATAATAATTATAATAATAATAATATTAATAATAAGAACAATAATATTAATAATCATATATAATAATAATAATAATAATAATAATAATAAATTTTTTTTTTTTTTTTTTTTATTTTTTTTTTTTTATTATATAATAATATTACATGCATTTTTTTCAAAAAAAATTTGACATCGTTGTCCACAAAGCCACCTAGCGGCTTGTCTGTGGATTATGAAACATATTATATTGTACATGGATCAGACAGACTTAATTAAATTTTAATTTTATTACACAAATAATGTTCATAGGCTAAATTAAAACTGAAATAAATAATTATACAACAACGAGAATACGACTTTACAATACTGAAATATACTAATTGAATTGATATGACAGGCGAGAACATTCTTACATGATAAAAATCGCGACTGTATAACAAAGAAATAGTTTTTAAATTAATCAAATTAAAATGATTTATAAGTTAATCAATAGGCCTATCAATGGAACAAAGTAAGTAAATTTTAAGTTTATTTTTAACCTCACTATACGATTGCAAATCTTTCATATCCTCTGGTAATTGATTAAACGTATGCGGAAAGGAATACTCAAGCTTTCTCTGGCCGTACTTATTGACGTATTCTGGAATATCAAAGTTAGTTTTTAACATAAATCTTGTATTATATTGATGCTCATTGCGTGAATTTTTGTAGATGTCACTAAAATAATATTTAACCAAAAGGCGAAATCGATACAGTAAAGAAACAGGCAATAAAAAGCAATATGTGTAACAAGTCAAGTGTATGGAAACGATTGAGTTTTTACTTTCAGGGATAATAATAATAATAAGAATAAGAATAAGAATAAGAATAAGAATAAGAATAAGAATAATAATAATAATAATAATAATAATAATAATAAAAATAATAATAATAATAATAATAATAATAATAATAATAATTTTTTTTTTATTGTAGATACATTTCTTCCATAACCTTACATATTTCATACATTCGACCTTCCACAAACTGCGCATGCAGCTTATCTGTGGAACTATGTTTATTAAAGATAAGGATTTATCACTTCTGAACACTTAACCTAATATAATTGAAATTTGATTTATTGAAATTACCGACTGTGAGTCTTAACAATAAAATGTGATAATTATATAAAGTTTGGCCATTATGAGTAAATTTATGAATGAACAGAATAGAAGAAAATTGATAAATACCTGAAAAACATAAAATATAAAATCACATAACCACAATTTCCTCACTCAACTATAATATTGTTTTGAAGCAAATATGTCTTTAATTTAATTTTTATATCTCTAAATGAATCTAATTCTTTAATTTCTGGAAGAATCTTATTAAAATATAAAGGTACAGAGTAGCTTAACGATCTCTTCCCATATTTATTGTTAAAGGGTGGTAACTGGTAAATTCCTGCACTTTTGGCTCGAGTTGAAGGCTTGTGGTCAATAAGAATTTTATATTTTTTGTCAAAGTAATGCTTTAATAACAGCTTAAAAACAAAGATTTCCCTAACTGGCAAAACATCAAATAGTAAATACAAATCCGAGACACATCTCCCATCAAGGATTTCTCTTTCATTCATCATTTTTATAATTTTATTTTGTAATGATATTAAATTTTTAAGTTGCGAGTAAGACGCATTACCCCAAGCCGATATACCGTACGATAAAACTGACTCAGCTAGAGCAATATATACCATTTTACGGTATTTAAATGATAAGATATCTTTTACGGCGTAAAGCTGATAAGCACAAGATCTTAGTCTATTGCATGTTTCCCTATTTGAATATCCCAGCAATATCTTCGATCTATTTCAAGACCCTAAATAGGATGGCTGTAACATGAAATAATTTTTGTCTGGCATGAACATATAAACAAATCTTTGCCAGCGTTTCTGTGCAAACAATTAAAATCGTGAGCAATTACCTCTATACTGGCATTCCGATCGGCGTTTAAAGGTGGGCAGATATGCACAATTCTAGTTTTTTCCGCGTTGATAATGAGTCTCATGTCATGGTTCCATTTCAAGAGATTAAGAAAATCTGCCTGCAAATATTCTACTGCTAGTTTGACGTTCTTATGTATTGCTAATAATGCAGCGTCGTCCGCATAAAAAAAGATAAACACTTGACAATATATCTGACCATAACGTTGACATATACTAAATATAGTTGAGGACCCAAAATTGACCCTTGTGGTACGCCACTGCGACATGATTTAGCTTCACTATACACATCCCCTACTTTTACTTTTAGCTTCCTATTCAACAAATAGTTTTCAAACCACGTTAAAATCGTGCCTCGTACGCCTATTTTTTGTAATGCATCTAAGAGTATAGTGTGATCAAGGGTATCAAAGGCTTTTTTGAAATCTATGAACATACATACTATATGACAATTACTATCAAGTTTGGAGTTTATTATGTCAGAGAACGATCTTAACAGGTCTTCTGTGCTTTTTCCTTTTTGAAATCCATATTGTTTTTTGTTAATTATATTAAATTTTGTCATATATAGTTTATTAAACAGTCAGCTACGTATCTTTCTAATATTTTTTCAATGCTTGGCAGTATTGCAATAGGCCTGTAATTTTTATAGTCGAAATGATCGCCCTTTTTATATATTGGTCTTATAATTGAAATTTTCAGCTCATCTGGGATTATTCCTTCTTTTATAGACAAGTTTTATAAACAATGCTATTACCGGACTTATTTGATCTACAATGATTTGTAAATCTTTCATTCTAATTCCATCAATGCCAGCCTGTTTATCACTATTCATACTATTTATTATATCTTTAACTTTAGCTACACTAACCGGAGGAATGTACATTGATTGGAGCTGTCTATCATACGCATCTTCTCTCGTAGCGTAATCAACACATTGGATGTCACACCGGTGGATTGTATTTTCAATTTCGTCAACAAAAGTATTTGCGAATGCGTCTACTATGTTTGGTATTGTTTCGCGTTTACCGAGGTATTTATCTATGATTTGCTCTACTGGATTTTTGTTTTTTTCTACCAACAAGACTATTGATGTTTTGCCATGTGTCCCTCATACTGTTTCTATCTCTTTCTATTAGATTAAAACAATATTGCCTTTTTCTTTCAAGTATTTTTTTGTTAACAGTAATTTCTTAACTTGTTGTAATTATTCCTATACACATTTTTAAACACACTTAACTGTGGACACTTTTTCCATTTTTGAAACGCATGGTCTCTTTCTTTCATTAATTTGAGGAGTTCTTTTGTCACCCACGTTTTGCTTACTCTTTGTTTACCTTTATTATCTCTAGTGTATGAAGCCTTATCATAAGCCGATTTAAAATTAATGTAAATTGCATCATATAATTGGCTACAGTTAGTAGCTACAAGTAAATCTTCCCATTTAATACCCTTCAAAAGTCCTGATAATTTTGTCTCGTCGATGATAATAATAATAATAATAATAATAATAATAATAATAATAATAATAATAATAATAATCATAATAATATATAATAATAATAATAATAATAAAAATAATATAATAAAAATGATAATATAACTAGGAAACGCTCAGTTGGACGCGTTGATAAGCGAGCACGTGCTATAGCTAGACCCACATTGCACATTTTTGAAAATTTAAAAATTTGCGACGTTAGCAGTCCACAGGGCCATGTTTCCAATATTATTTACTATTGCCAAGGTATTTGGGTAAACCCGTGTGTAAACCTTTACTTTGTGGATAAAATCACCGCCATCTAGAGGACATTGAATCCTTGGGAAAACTATTTAAACTCTTTGGTGACAAATAATACACCTAAATAATACTTCCTCGAAAGTATTTTGATTACTTCGAGGTGGCAGTGCATAAGAAACTTCGCGCGTTTTTTTCGTTGCCATGGCAACGTTACTTTTGTTATAATGTAATTTCCATTTACACTACTTATCGGACCAAATTAAATGAACATATTCGTGACCGGACGGACATTCTAAATGATTTGGCCACCTCAGATTTTGTCGCCGTTTAGTTTGAAAAAAAAACTTTTGATTAACTTTAATGTAACTTTTTAACTTTTTAAACGATTTTGCCACAAAACTAATGGCATTCAATCGAGAACAAAGCTTGCGGATGGTCAAAATTTCAACTCGATCCGAGCCTCCGTTCGAACGTTATGGCGAGACATACAAAAAACAAAAAAACAAAAAACAAAACCAGTGACTAATTTTTCCGGCAGAGTCAAATGGAAACGCTCGCTTCGCTGGGTTAACATAGTAATGACCGGACGGACATTCTAAATAATTTGGCCACGTCAGATTTTGTCGCCGTTTAGTTTTAAAAAAACTTTCGACTAACTTTAATGTAACTTTTTTAACGATTTTGCCACAAAACTCATGGCATTCAATCCAGATCGAAGCTTGCGGATGGTCCAAATTTTAACTCGATCCGAGCCTCCGTTCGAACGTTATGGCGAGACATACAAACTCGTTGACATGGAACGTTACTTTTGTTATAATGTAATTTCCATCTACACTACTTATCGGATCAGAATGAAATTAACATATTCGTGACCTGACGGACATTCTAAATGATTTGGCCACCTCAGATTCTGTCTCCGTTTAATTTGAAAAAAAAATCGATGTACTTTAATGTAACTCGTTAACTTTTTAAACGATTTTGCCACAAAACTAATGGCATTCAATCGAGAACGAAGCTTGCGGATGGTCCAAATTTCAACTCGATCCGAGCCTCCGTTCGAACGTTATGGCGAGACATACAAACAAAACAAAAACAAAAACAAAAAAACAAAAAAACGGTGACTATTTTTTCCGGTAGAGTCAAATGGAAACACTCGCTTCGCTTGCTTAATTAATATTACTAGGAAAACGCTCAGTTGGACGCGTTGATAAGCGAGCACGTGCTATACAATTTGTTGATGGTTCAAATTTCAACCTGATCTGAATCTTCGTGCAACCGCTATCATGAGCCAAAAAAGCTCCAGCTTCGTGCGACTTTTCGTTGCCATGGTAACGTTACTTTTGTTAAAATGTAATTTCCATCTACACTATTTATCGCATCAAAATAAAATTAACATATTCGTGACCGGACGGTCATTCTAAATGATTTGGCTACCTCAGATATTGTCGCCGTTTAGTTTTTAAAAAAAACTTTGGCCTAACTTTAAACTAATTTTATAACTTTTTGAACGATTTTGCTACAAAACTAATGGCATTCAATCCAGATCGAAGCTTGCGGATGGTCCAAGTTTCAACTCGATCCGAATCTCCGTTCGACCGCTATCATGAGCCAAAAAAGCTGTGCGACTTTGCGTTGCCATGGTAACGTTACTTTTGTTATAATGTAATTTCCACCTACACTACTTATCGGATCAAAATAAAATTAACATATTCGTGACCGGACGGACATTCTAAATGATTTGGCCATCTCAGATTTTGTCGCCGTTTAGTTTGAAAAAAAAACTTTCGATTAACTTAAATGTAACTTTATAACTTTTTGAACGATTTTGCCACAAAACTAATGGCATTCAATCCAGATCAAAGCTAGCGGATGGTCCAAATTTCAACTCGATCCGAATCTCCATTCGACCGCTATCATTAGCCAAAAAGCTGTGCGACTTTGCGTTGCCATGGTAACGTTACTTTTGTTATAATGTAATTTCCATCTACACTACTTATCGGATCAAAATAAAATTAACATATTCGTGACCGGACGGACATTCTAAATGATTTGGCCATCTCAGATTTTGTCGCCGTTTAGTTTGAAAAAAAAACTTTCGATTAACTTAAATGTAACTTTATAACTTTTTGAACGATTTTGCCACAAAACTAATGGCATTCAATCCAGATCCAAGCTTGCGGATGGTCAAAATTTTAACTCGATCCGAACCTCCGTTCGACCGCTTTCATGAGCCAAAAAAGCTGTGCGACTTTCCGATGCCATGGTAACAGTACTTTGTTATAATGTTATTTCCATCTACACTACTTATCGGATCAAAATAAAATTAACATATTCGTGACCGGACGGACATTCTAAATGATTTGGCCATCTCAGATTTTGTCGCCGTTTAGTTTGAAAAAAAAACTTTGGATTAACTTTAATGTAACTTTTTAACTTTTTGAACGATTTTGCCACAAAACTAATGGCATTCAATCGAGAACGAAGCTTGCGGATAGTCAAAATTTCAACTCGATCCGAGACTCCCTTCGAACGTCATGGCGAGACATACAAACCAAAAAAACAAAATCAAAACAAAACCAGTGACTTTTTTTTCTTGCATTGTCAAATGTATACGCTCGCTTCGCTCGCTTAATAAATATTATTATTATTTTTACTATTATTATTATTATTATTATTATTATTATTATTATAATTATTATTATTATTCTATGCATATTAATTACTTGTTTTATCTACTATTTTAATCTTTTATTTTAGTGTTATATTTTATTTTTTTATTTTATTTTTACACGCTGAGTCATTCACTGCTTACTGTTACTTACAGTTACTTCACTAATTATTGTATTGCTATCTTGAATTTTGAATTATCGAATTATTTAAAAATCATTATTTCAAATGTATGATTTTTTAATGTAATATATTCCACAGTTAAGCTGTCCTGTGCAGCTTGTGGATGGCCGAACTTGTTTGGATAAAAAATGTATAAGAGATATGTATTTCAATAAAAAAAAAATATATATATTATTATTATTATTATTATTATTATTATTATTATTATTATTATTATTATTATTATTATTATTATTATTATTATTATTATTATTATCATTTTATTGGATGTATTTCATACAAACTCGGTCAAAACCGGAGCTAACATGTTGTACGGACTTACGTCAAGTACTTCCATGTGTATCTATATTACATACCTACATTATTACTTTGTCTTAACTCTAACTAAAATTAGTCATTTTCTCATTTATAATATAGTTTGTAGATGATGTTTTCTTTCTGCTGTGTACGGTCGTGGCCGATTTCTCGTCGCCATCCTAGCATTTGCTCTTCGGACTATGGGAAACCACGAAAACCATGTCAGGATGGAAGCTGTCTCGGAATCTCGAAGTATCATTCTTAGTTTAGAAATTTACGAACTATTCTACACGTGTTGAGTATTACTGCCTTTTGAGTCTCGATGTAAACATTGGGTGGAAGATCTAGTTGTTTAATGCTTTCATGTAGCTTCTTCGGTATGATGCCGTTGGCTGATATAATGAATGGGATTGTATTTACCTTTTTCTGTTTCCACATCTTCTTGATCTCAATTGCAAGTTCACTATACTTGTCAATTTTTTTCTTCCATGTAGTCTCGACGTTATGGCACATTGGGACAGCAACGTCAATAAGGGTAGTTTCTTGTTTCTTCTTGTCAATTATAATTATATCCGGTCTGTTGTGATGTATAGTTTGGTCTGTTATAACTGTGCGGTCGTAATATAATTTGAAATCTTTGCTATCTAGTACTTTCTCCGGTTTGTATTTGTAGTAAGGTGTGTGTGTATCAATGTGTGTGTGAATAATGAAAACTACTTGGTTATGTCTGTAGAGGTAATCTGTTTGACATAGTGACTGGCACCCGGATATGATGTGTTCGATTGTTTCACCCCTTGCACTTACATTTTCTACATTGATCGTTTATTGTCGCATCTTGTATAATGTATTTTTTTTTATTTTTTGTTGCAATCACTCTGTCTTGAATAGCCAGCAAAAAACCTTCTGTTTCTCCAAAATAGTTCCCCGTTGTTTAACCACCTATTGATGCTTTAATATCTAGTGACCTTTATGTAGTTCATCATAATGTCTCTTGTGTAGGGTCTTTTCTGAGGGGACGGTAACTCTTTTGAAGCGTCAGTTATGAGTTTCCCTTTTAGATTAAACATTTTCGTTTGCTAGATTGAGTGGAGTTAATGATTTGTAAACTAGCACCACAGCCCTATGCAGTGTTGATTGGTTGCTCTTTGTAAAAAAATATTTTCTTAAATGTCTAGTTGTTTATAATATAAGTTGTTCGGATCAATTAGGCCTCGTCCTCCTTGTTCTCTTGGAAGGGGTAAATCTCTCTATTGCTGATTTAGGATTATGCATTCTGTGTTTAGTAAGTGTAGTACGATTTAAATATTTCCAGCGCGTGGATGTCTGCCCTGTGTCCATTTAATGATTCCGAATGAATATGTCAGTACTGGTATAGCAATGTATTTATTGCTGTGATCTTGCTTTTACCGTTTAGTTGCGTCTTGAGGATAGATTTTAGTCGCTTCTTGTATGTATCTATCAAATTTTTCTTCATTACTTTTTGTTCAATTTTGGCAGCTTGTGAGAATCCTAAATATTTGTATACATCGTTATCATCCATTATTCCAATCCTATTTCCCCATCATTCTGCTGGAACTCTTCTGCTTGCGTAAAACCTTACCCTTTTCGATATGTAGCGTCTTGCACTTGTCTACTCCAAACTCCATGCAGATAATCTTGACTAAATTCAAATGTAGTATTGATTAAATTGTTTAGTTGAACAAAATTTGATGCATATAACTTTAAAGGGCATCCATGTAGAATAGGTGAGAAATTGTTGTGACATACCCCTATTATTGTCCTTAATTTTAAAACCGTTTTGTAGATTCATTAAGCATATGCGACAGTGGGTTTAATGACAGACAAAACCATAATGCGCTAAATGAGTTATTATTATTATTATTATTATTATTATTATTATTATTATTATTATTATTATTATTATTATTATTATTATTATTATTTATTTTTATTTTTATTTTTATTTACTCAACGGCATGCTAATTCAATCAGTACAAGCATTTTAGCTATCATAAAATGTATCGTTTTGTCTACATTTAAAAGTTTTTATAGTTTACTTAGGCATATTTGCTTTAGTTTTTATGTGTTCTTGTAATTTTAATTATATATCTTTTTTATACAGTTTATTCTTTATTGTTTTATCATAGTACATATTTATATTTATATTTGTGTTATATAATATATTTATTTTGACATGCCGATAACAGGGGGTATTGTTTACATTGTCTGTTTTGTTTTAATCTATTTTACACCATATTATAAAATATTTTGTTGAACGGGAAACGCCCTCGTAGTTGGAAGTAGTAATAATAAATTGAACACAGAATTAAAAAATACAAACTTTATCGGGGATTGAACCTGGGTCTCCCGCTTGCAGGGCCACCAAAAATCCAGAATTCAGTCCACCAGCAGGGTGTCCGCTCGTCAAGTGGGAGACCTGGGTTCAATCCCTGGTCGAGTTTCTGATTGATTGATTTGAGTTCTGATTGTATGTTTTGTAGTTAGCATGGGTGCATCGATGACGTGTAATATGAATATGATTGAATGCACTTCGTATCTATACAGGGGCGTAGGAACGGGCCGGGGGGATGGGGGGGAAACTCCCCTCCCACTTCTTGGTTTAACCCCCCCATTGGGGGGGGGGGTCAAGCCAGGTATGGGTGTCATTCGCTAACTTATAGCTTGTTGGGTGATTTTTAGGATTTTTACTACAGTCGGGCTTGCAAACAACATGTGAACATTTTTTAGAAAGATTCAGTGGCCCTACGTAAGAGACGTGATTTGCGAGACGTGATTAGCCATTTGTTTTTAGACTAATATTCATTATATTTTGTGTGCAGTGTTTTCACTCCCTAGCAGACTGTCGACCGATTTCAGTCAGGTAATCAATCATCAATGCAATAGTTGCTTCAAAATGTAACCCTATTCATAATTAAAATCGCCTGAAAACGTGTTTTAGGTCCCCTATTAAGGGCAACACTTTTAAAAAAATCTCGCCTACGGCGAAAGAGCCTCCGGCGGCTGGGGCCGGTTTACCCACCCAACCTAGTAGTAAATTTTAATAGTGTGACCCCCCCACTAAAAAAATAGTTCCTACGCCACTGTATCTATAAAATAGTGTCGTGGGACTAACTGGAATACTGGAGCAAAACATATTGAAAAGCATTTATTACTGGCTTCTCATGTTACATCGCTCGTGTTTGATCAGGTTTCGCTTGTGGGGGCGCCTCGGGATTCGGAGTGACGGCAGGCGCCCACAGACTGTGGACGCACCGCGCCTACAAAGCCAAGTGGCCTCTCCGCGTAGTCCTCATCGCCTGCTACTCAATGGCTGGCCACGTGAGTCACAATATTATTAAACCTGGAACCATGCGCATCCTGGAAAGTAAAGAAGTTCCTGCGTTCCAGGATCAAAAGTGCGTCAACCGTTAGGTCATATGTGCCAGCACTCTAGCGAGGAAAATCCCATGTTGGTCAGAACAATAGTCACGTCTCACGGGTAGTGAAGGAAGGGGAGGGGGGTGGTTCTCACGTCCTGGTCGTCATCGTAATTATCATCATTCGTGTTAGGGTTCCTCCGTGTTGTTGTCATGGTCGTCATCGTTAGGGAGGTCGACGGTCGTCAAGGGAAGAGGGTCGAGGTCCCCGACAACGACCGCTAGAGCTCGCCTCTGGTTTCAACGTGTAATACACTTCCCTACTTACCAGCTGATAGCTGCGAGGTGGACTTAACATATTTCAATTGCCGTTCACGTTTAGTGAGAGATCCAAAAGTGAAGCCAAGTTTATTATTTCCTTTACAATAAATACATATATTAATTGAATAAACAAACACATAAATGTTAATTTCATATTGTATAATGATAAATAAATAAACACTTAAATAATAAAATAAAAATAAGTCAACTATTGCAACATTCTGAGGTGGAGAAAAAACTAACAAACACTTAATTTTTTCGCAATGCAAATGATGCTTGGGCGATAAATTTGTGAGTTAATTGTCGTTATTGACGAAAACAAACATGGCGAATGCAAATTGTTCACTGACTAACCTTTTGATTTTAAATGTGAAGAGTGCATTTCGTTTTTATCCCACCTCGAAATGGTACCATAAAATGCATTTAAAGACTCCCGATGATCTTAAAAAAAGTGGAAGAGTCGGGAATGGGACCCATCTAGGGCTCAGTGCATGTTAAGTAAGGAGACACTACTGCAGAACTACAGAGGGAAACATAACATAATATGTAATTATTACATTTTTATTTGAAGAAACTTTTAGAGCAGGTGATTTTTAGTTGTAATTATTTTATTGGACCATAACCTGCGATTAAATAAATAAATAACAAGATTTAAAACAATATTTCAACAATTTGGTTTTATTGACAAATGACCTAACAGTAAAAAAAAAATATATATATATATATATTGATTCATAGCAGTTGTCGAAAAAGTTTGCCCCGACTGGGGTTCGAACACAGAACCTCCGGCTTAACGTGCCATAGCTCTACCAATTGAGCCACCGAGACAACAGAACAAATCTTTACGAAACTGCTATTTGTTATGAATGTTGACATCCATGACATAAATCCAACAGAAGACTGCAATGTAGCTGTCAAATCTGAAAGATCACATGAATAAATCCAAACACATCTCATCCCCCCATGAGTTGGGTAGTATGCAAACTCATGGGAGATTAGATGTGTTTGGATTTATTCATGTGATCTTTCAGATTTGACAGCTACATTGCAGTCTTCTGTTGGATTTATGTCATGGAGGTCAACATTCACAACAAATAGCAGTTTCGTAAAGATTTGTTCTGTTGTCTCGGTGGCTCAATTGGTAGAGCTATGGCACGTTATGCCGGAGGTTCTGGGTTCGAACCCCAGTCGGGGCAAACTTTTTCTTCAACTGCTAATATGCTTAAAAACCTATATATATATATATATTATATATATATACACATATATATATTTATGATGTTTTACCTTAGCTTTATAGTAGGCGACTATGACGCTGTTATGTTAGTACCATAGATAGAAATTAAAAAAGTGCATATATATGTCCCGGGTTCAAACCCCGGTGTAGTCACTTTTTTAATTTCTGTCTAAAGTACTAACATATATATAATATACATTTAATAATATTTATTTTGTATATTTTCTTGTACTGTTGTTACCAGTCAATAAAACACCGGAAGATGACTGATTAGTCGTCGGAATATTGTTTGAAATCATGTTAATATGTTATTTTGGTTGGTCTTGTGGTTAGCCTACTTGCTTCCAATGCAGAAGATCCAGGGTTCGATTCCCGCTCAAGTCAGAAGTTTTTTAACTTCTGATTTAGATTAAAGTCCATCAGTTCTTGTCTTAGGAGTTTCTAAACGGTGACTTTGGAGCCGTCCTAGCAACGAGGCACATAATAAATTTGAAGTTGTTCTGAATCGGCCTTGTTGATTTTGGCGTTGATCTGCGGGTGTTTGCACTGTCCATACCACTGATTGCTATATTTCCTATTAAAAATATTGATCTTTGGTTGGTTATCGTTCACTCGTCGATTGCGTCGGGGCCTGCAGGGTTGGCTTGGTCGCTTTAGTTTACTGTCCTCCACTGAAAAACAGTTGTGTGACTGAGTGGGTAGACTCTAAATACGGATTTATTTTTATTTGTTTATTTGTTTGCTTATTTATTTAAGTGCAGCGTAATGTCCAATAAAATGATTATACAACAATATGTGATTATTATTAAAAGGGCACACAAGCGATTTCAAATGCAATCCAAAATTCTAGAAAATCAGAACAATTTTTGTCCCCCTCCGTAATTAAAATCGCACAATTGGTCTCTTGAACTTATTCCAATGATAAACATCTTCATCCGTGTTAAATTTAGTGTCTATGTCAACCCGTCCCTTCACAAACTGTATAAAATTGAAATGATTATATTCCCATCATCTCAGCTACCGGTCATTCAATTCAATTCCCTTTTGTAAAGCGAATGGCCCGAGAAATGACTAACGGGTGCGAACTTATCTAGTTTGGTGCCCACAAACTGGCATAGAAATAGAATTAGCTACCAGCCACCCACTTAGCTTGCGAGAGCTAGCTGAAGTGGTGATCGAAGACGCATTATGAAATTGGGTTAAAACTTGAAATGGGTCCTCTCATGGTAAAACCAATAAAAGCAAGTTGCAGGTTTTTATCTCTTATGGTTTGTCGAGCTAAGTGCCTAGGAATCGTTGCGTAGAAGAAGCTCCCGCGTGGCTTGAACCGGTGCACTGTTGCCCTTTCGCACCCCATTACCGGCAGGGTAAACAAAAACAATTTGCATCACCTTTGTTAAGAGCCATACCACTAAAACATGCATGTCACTGATGGGTCATATGGACAATGTAATCGTGAGAGCGAGACGTGGCATACGTACAGTCGGACTGACGGACGGACGTAGCGGCTAAAAAAAAGTGATGCTTATGGGAGCTTATTGCTACCTAATAAAAGTCCTTACTTTTCGCATAGACAATTACACATAAAATAAAGTTAAACCTATAGTTATTGTTTGAGGTTATGTCACGGTTGTGATTGACTCAGCAAACAATTTTAAATGAAAGACAAAGCTGATTTGTCGAAAGATATATTAATTTTAACCTGGACGTTTTGTGGTTTGGATTGTTTCTCATGATTGTTCTAGAACCCGTTGTTCGACTGGGTACGCGATCACAGGGTCCACCACAAGTTCAGCGAGACCGACGCCGACCCCCACAACGCAACACGTGGCTTCTTCTTCGCACACGTGGGCTGGCTGATGGTGAAGAAACACCCCGACGTCATCACGAAAGGTCGTCAGATTGACATGAGCGATATTCTCCAAGACCCCATCGTGACGTTTCATCGCAAGAACTTCGTCGTCATGCAGATTGTCTTCTGCTACATGGTACCCATCCTGACGCCGTACTTGTTGTGGAGAGAGACCGGTTTCAACTGCTTCATGGCTTGCGGGATCGCTAGATACGTCGCAGGACTTAACTTCACGTGGCTGGTCAACAGCGCAGCGCATATTTGGGGCAACAAGCCGTACGACAGGTATAGGAACAGTGACATATTAGGCCTAATAGTATGTATTTCCCTGGAGAGAGTATTTAGTTATTAAATTGAGAATTTACTAAATATGTCTACAAAACGAGTAAAACGTATTCTGAGTGTGTTTATTACTTGGTCCTAAAACATTTGGTTGGTACCATACACGCAACAAAATCAAACTTTCACCACCCTCACCAAAAATCTTGTAATTTAAAATTTGTTATAAACGGAGGGAACTCGTGAATTAAGACTAGTAGAATGACAAATGAACACAATCTGTTTCATCCTAATAAGTAACTAGGAAACGCTCAGTTGGACGCGTTGATAAGCGAGCACGTGCTATAGCTAGACCCACATTGCACATTTTTTTTAAATTTTAAAATTTGCGACGTTCGCTGTCCACAGGGCAATGTTTTCAATATTATTTATTATTGCCAAGGTATTTGGGTAAACCCGTGTGTAAATCTTTACTTTAAAATCCACCGCCATCTAGAGGACCTTGACTCCTTGGGAAAACTATTTAAACTCTTTGGTGACAAATAATAGACTGCTTCCTCGAAAGCATTTTGATTACTTCTAGGTGGCAGTGCATTAGAAACTTGGCGCGTCTTTTCGTTGCCATGGCAACGTTACTTTTGTTATAATGTAATTTCCATCTACACTACTTATCGGATCAAAATAAAATTAACATATTCGTGACCGGACGGACATTCTAAATGATTTGGCCATCTCAGATTTTGTCGCCGGTTAGTTTGAAAAAAAAACTTTCGGTTAACTTTACTGTAACTTTTTAACTTTTTAAACGATTTTGCCACAAAACTAATGGCATTCAATCGAGAACAAAGCTTGCGGATGGTCAAAATTTCAACTCGATCCGAGCCTCCGTTCGAACGTTATCGCGAGACATACAAACAAACAAAAAAAACAAAAAACAAAAAACAAAACAAAACCAGTGACTAATTTTTCCGGCAGAGTCAAATGGAAACGCTCGCTTCGCTCGCTTAACAAACCCGATGACGATTTTCTCATATTTAAATAATTAACTACTATTTTTACACTACCATATTTTGTATTCTCAAAAACAAAGTGGATATATATTATAATATGATATGGAAATAATCACGCGTTATATAAGTTACTAGGAAAACGCCCAAGTCGCTGTTAGACGACTGAGTGACTCATTGTGTTGAGTATACCCGGTAACATTCCATTTCCTCCCCCTACCAAAGGCTGACTCCAGCATGGGTCTTTCCTCCCTAGCCTACCATAGGTAGGTTCGATACTTATTTTTATTCTTCGACGTTTCAAAAGACTTGTCGGCTTTCATTCTTAAGAAGACAAGGTATAAAAACAATAAAAACAAATAAAAACAAAGCTTAAGCAACAGAATAAAATATATAAAGGATATCAACATTTTAAATTTTTCTTCTTTGTGTGGAACGAGAAAAGGTGTCATTATACTCTCATAAAACAAATCAGAAACCGTCCCTGGCCTAGGCCCAGATGTAGAACATTATTTATAATACAACAGTGTAGGTCTAAAGTTCCAATAGGCTATAGGACTAGATAAAATAATTACTTACATTGCATGTTTGACAAGCCTAGCCAACCCTAGGCCAGCACAACCTTGTTCTGACACACTTCCTGCACAAATAACTAGTTTTGATTACTAAAAGCCTAATTCAGATAAATAATAGTATGATTGCCCACCTAGGCTATACAAAAATGTACGGAAATAATACACCTATTCTTTTCTTGCAATGATCTCACGCAAAACTCCTGTCACTATATACAAAACAAAAACAAAAACTGTGCAAATTTTCGATGTTCTTTTGATAATCTGTTTATTTACATGGCTGTGGATACAGTGAAAGGTATAAAATAACATTAGTTGTGCGCTTGTTGTGGCATGGGAAAGTTTTAATTGGCCGTGAATCGTCGTTATACCATGGTTATACCACCTATACCCAGGATGTACATGAATCCGGGTCTAGATATTTTACATCCTATTGTTATTGCTAATACCATAGAAATTAAATCAACTTTGATAAAATTATTATATTTTAACAAATAATTTTGCAATGGAACTTAAAAAAGTAATGAGATCACACACATAACAAAAACTTGTAGAAATACAGCCAAACCTTACACACTCAAAAGAAATGAGATCTAAAAAAAAGGGCCAAGCTCATCTACCCTTCCACATTTGCGCATTCTTAATTCATAAACGTACAGTGTCCCATAACAGCATCCTCGAAAAGCTTGGCAAAATAAAATTTGCATGTTATTACGTTTAAATTAATTGGAAAAAAGAACTTGGATGAACTATTACGTTCAAATTAATAATCGCAAATCTATTTTGCCAAGCTTTTCGAGGATGCTGTTATGGGACACTGTACGTTTATGAATTAAGAATGCGCAAATGTGGAAGGGTAGATGAGCTTGGCCCTTTTTTTAGATCTCATTTCTTTGAGTGTGTAAGGTTTGGCTGTATTTCTACAAGTTTTGTTATGTGTGTACTGTGTACTTCTATACATCTAAGTTACTAGTGACCCCTATTGTGGAGACTCTGAACCTCTGCTACGTCATCATAGTCCCTGTATTACTGTTAAGAAGTACTATACCATGGCGAAACACGTGCATGTCCATGTAGGATAACATGTGGCATAACACACACAAAAAACACACAATAAGTGAACTCCACAAAACACAAAACCAAAAACAGTCACTTTGATTTGATATAAATTCTACTCAAACGTTCATCGAGTCCACTCCCTGCCATAATGTAGCAACTGCTCCGAAGTACGACATTAACAGGTGAAATATCCAAGTCTCACAACTACTGACGACAATATTCATTTCCCGAGGCAGTCACTATCTCTGTCGCCATAAAAAAACAAGAACAACGGTTGGTAAAAATGTTTCAGAGCAGTGTTTCTGTTGACGGGCTGATCCATGGTAAAAAGTAGAGCTGTGTAGATAGTACTGACATCTGTATAGGGTTTATAATAAATGCGAGGCCGTAAAATTGCGGTTTCATACGAAGCAAATCCTTGCAAAGCATTGGTCATGCATCCAGTTAATGCAGGAATTAGATTTAATATTTAATTTTTTACTAGGAAAACGCTTAAGTCCCGTCCCGTTGATGGATGAACTTTTTGGGAAGTTTTTAGTTGCGTGGGATCTATTTACTTATCAAGTGCCTTTTTGAACGCATTGTTTGGGGATTAACGTCAAGTTCTATTGTTACTGTAAAATTTATTATAAACCTAAAAAAACTCATATTAAAACCTTTATTCTATGGATTCTGGCTAACTTTTTCAACTTTTTCTTTCAAAAAGCAATACATCACCAAGACCTTAATGTACATGTGAAATATGAACGTTGTAGCCCCACCCGTTTGGTCAGAATCGGTCCAAATGTCACGAAAATATCGCGCTAAAAATCGAAAAAAATCGTATAAGTAAGTCGTATCGTTCATTAGAAATATTTCTTCGATTGTACCCAAAAACAATACAGGTCTAAGTTCAGAGATTTCGATGGTCCCCTCCAATTTTCATCAAGATCTTCGCTTCGCTCGCTACGCTCATCCAATCAAGTGATCCTTTTTCTTCACATGTTGCGACATAGCAGATGTGGTTTCCAACTTGTTTGGAGCATCCACATGTTTCGCCCTGTCTGGCCAATATAAGCCAGGGAACAGTCTGCACATGGGAAGTTAGAAACGCTCCAACCCTCCAGGACCGTATCTTATCCTTTGCGCTACCAATCATTTCACCAAGAGTCATGTCTGCCGAATACACGGTCTTGTTGCTTTCTAGCACTAATATACATGGCCGATTCGATCTGAATTGTCCCTCTCACGTAGGGCAAAATATGCAATTGCTCTCGGTTGACCAATGCATCGACGTCTGCTCAAGCAAGTTGTTCTTCTGCTCTGTTTTTCCTATTACATGCCTTATGAAAAAAACGGTTTGGAAAGCCGTTACTGAGCAGTGCTTCAAGTAGTAGAGATCCTTCTTTTTCTATGTTATTCGTCGGATTTTTGTCGTGAACGTGTAGAAGGGTGATGAAGTAAAGAGGCCTGCAAATACCTATTAGTATGAATTGGCTTCCTGTAAACAGTATGACCTAGGCACTCATCAGATCTCCGAATTAAGGCGTCAAGAAATGGCAATTTTCCATCTACTTCAACCTCCATAGTAAATTGAATGTCATGACAACAAAGTTAGGAATCGTTACAGTTCTGAGTTACTAAAATAAATATATCAAAAAAATACTTTAAAATATTTCAAAGTAGTAAAACAAATCACTTCGAAAACTGTTTGGGAAAGTTAATGAAAATTAAGATGTTTCAAAAACAGAGCAGCTCTTCTTGGCCAAGTTACCAAATTGCAAATCTGTCATAAAGGGTATCTGAAGAATACTTAAAGGGGCTAAAACCACAAAAAAATATTTTTACCACGTGATCTATAGCACAATACTACACTAAATGACCGTTTAAAAAATCATATCTTGTTACTGTGATCTAACACGATTTTTTTAATTTTTTTGATCAAGAAATTTGCGAAATTGGTGTTTTGGGAAATTTCTTAAATCGGCTTTAACCTGCTTCTTTTGGTCCACATAGATATTAGAGCATAGTACCAATCTAAAATGCCCCTTTATAACATCGTGTCTTGGTACTGTGCCAAAATATACTCTCAAAACACGCAAAATATGCATTCAAAAATCACACCCCATCTGGTAATCAGCATATTTTGACCAAACTACTTGCCCAAATTACTAAACAACATAGAGAATTTACAGAAAAGGCTGTAGAGTACGTCAATAATGGCCAATATTTTTTTGGATCAAAATCCTCCAATGTCACGGGCATAAAGATCGTCCCCATTGTTTGAGTTTAGAAGGCATAATATTGTTATGCATTGTGAGGGCTGTGACCTCACATCATGTTTTTGTTATTAAATATGTTTTATAGTAGTCACTAGCAACGAACGAGTTGAAATGGATGTGAAATGAGTGTACTATGTTTGAAAGTAAAGTAATTCAAATAAATAAATAAATATACAGTCCACATTTAAAAAAGCCTACCAGTTTAATCATTGGTCCAACCGCGCCAGATTTATCACGAGTTTGCTTTGCTTCGACAGTGTCAGCAACCAGCAGAAAACAGGTCAGACAAACTATTTGTTACTTTAGCCTTTCAACATGGACACAAAACAAATCAAGCTTTGGGTCAAGCAGAGAGGTATTTATAAAGCTACCATTTCACGAATTCAGACGTTTGTCAGTAGTCTCGACATATCGCAGGATGTCAATAAGATACAAATTAGACTTGAACAGTTACTGGAAACCTGGACAAGGTTTGATGAGGTCCAAACCAATCTAGAGTTGCATGATGAAAACATAGACCATGAAGGAGAGAGGATCACCATTGAAACTCTGGTTCATGACCTTAGAGCAACTATGTCAGGCTTGTTAGAACCTAGACAACACTTAGTTGACCTAGACGCCTCAAATGATACAATTGGCGCATCTCGCAGGCCTAGTAAAACTAAGTTAAACCTACCGTCTATAAAGTTGCCTAGTTTTGACGGCTCTTATACAAAGTGGCTGACGTTTAGTGACAGCTTCAGAGCTATGGTTCACGACAACAACGATGTGGCCATTATAGAAAAGTACTACTATCTGATATCTGTTTCTAACAGGACAAGCATTAGAATTGATTCAAAATTTACCTCTGACTGAGAATAACTACACTGTGGCTTGGAAATTATTGGAAAATCGGTATCAAAATAAAAGGCTGATAGCATCTCAACATCTTAAAGAGTTGATT
Organism: Sweltsa coloradensis; assembly: GCA_024449915.1. NCBI lineage: Eukaryota > Metazoa > Arthropoda > Insecta > Plecoptera > Chloroperlidae > Sweltsa > Sweltsa coloradensis. Next base: position 5,065 of record JAMZAV010009086.1, on the reverse strand, counting down.
GATATTAAATCAGTACAAAAGAATCTGCAACTGAATTGTTACAATTTATCAACACAGTGTCTAGTAATCTAAATGCTCTTAAGGCCCTTAGTATTGAAACACCTTTGGAAGAAGTCATATTGTTACATCTATTCACCAGACGTTTAGATAGTAATACACGCCAAAGAATGGGAACTCACTCTCAATGATCAAGCATTCCCATCACTTGATAGTTTCATCGCTTTTCTTGAACACAGAAGACAAGCTCTAGAAAACGTTCAACCCTTCAGTAACAGTAATTGTACAGATCGTAAGTTCATTACTGCTGAAGTCAAGGGAAGATTCAATCCAAGCGATAGAAAGTCTAATGCATACATTTCTAGGCCTACAGACACAACTGTTCCTAAATGTCAGAGTTGCAATGAATCACATTCGTTGTACAAATGTGATGAGTTCAGGAACTTAAGCCTAGCTCAGAAACAATATTGTGTACAAAACAACAGGTTATGCTTCAACTGTCTTCGCACTGGGCACGTTGTCAAGTCATGCCACTCAAAGGGTTGCCGAAAGTGGGGAAAAAAAACATCATACTCTGTTACACAATTCTCATCTTGAAAACGTGGGTTCTTCTGACATGGTTCAGAGAATTTCTAATCCTGCACCATTATGTGACAACACAGATAATAGTCACGAGGGAAGTTCAAACCAGTTTCAGAACGCATGCTGTGCATTCAAGGATATCAATCACATGTTCTACTATCAACAGCAATAGTCCTCATAAAAGATTGTAATGGCAAGCTTCAAGAGTGTAGAGCTCTTTTAGACAGTGGAAGTCAATCTAACTTTTGTACTGAAGATTTAGTACAACGATTAGGATTAAAGAAACATAAGAACCCCATTTCAATTCGAGGTATCAATAACGTAGCCTCAGAATCAAAGCATATGGTTGAATGCCAACTGCAATCTAAAGTAGGCAACTTCAATGCTAACTTGTCATGTTTAGTTCTGCAACGCATAACCGGCCAGATGCCAGATATGTTGATTGAACATGAACAGTGGAATATACCTGACATCGATTTAGCTGACCCAACATTCTTCCAGCCAGGAAGGATTGATCTGTTGATAGGGGCAGAACTCTTTTTCCATCTTCTAAGGCCTGGACGAAAGTCAAGATTAGAGAATAATTATCCTATTCTACAGGATACAGAGTTAGGTTGGATACTGGCAGGACGTTTCCAACAAGTATGTGGCGATGCCTCTACTGCATCTGTTACCGCACACTTCTTGCAAACAGATGACAGTCTAGATCGGCAACTGCAACGTTTCTGGGAACTTGAGGAAGTCCACTCAAAGCCAAGAACCGACGAAGAACAAAAATGTGAGCGACTTTTCCCAAAGAAACTGTGACAAGGAATAGTAACGGGAGATTTGTAGTAAGGCTTCCATTCCGGGCAGATCATGAGACTCTTGGTAACTCATTCGATCAGGCAAGCTACAGATTTAAACATTTGGAAGGTCGGCTGCACAAACAACCAGAACTACGATTGGAATACAACAAGTTTCTTGAAGAATACGAAAAGCTAGGCCCTATGGTACAAGTGCAGACAGATTCAGGTGTACATTCTGACAATGTATACTATCTCCCTCATCATGCTGTGTTTAAGGCTTCCAGCACCACAACCAAGACACGAGTTGTTTTTGACGCTTCACCAAAACTACGAACGGTAAATCCTTAAATGATATCCTGATGGTGGGTCCTACTATTCAACAAGACTTGTGGTCAATCGTGGTACGGTTTAGAACACATCAAATTGCATTTACAGCTGACATTGCTAAAATGTATCGTCAAGTCAACGTAGATCCACGGGACACTCGATATCAAAGAATTCTCTGGAGAACATCGCCTGAAAGAATCTGTCAAATGTTACGAGCTTACAACAGTCACCTACGGCACAGCTTCAGCTCCCTTCTTGGCAACACGATGCTTATAACTACTTGCCGAAGAAAAGCTAGCAGCTATCCTCGCGCTACAGAAGTGCTAGGACGAGACTTTTACGTTGATGACTTGCTCAGTGGCTGTGACAATATCCAGGATGCTCTTCAAATTCAAGATGACATGACCATGCTATTAAATAGTGGAGGATTCCCACTCAGAAAATGGTGTTCAAACTGTCCAGAGTTACTTGAAGCAATACCTACAGAGTACAGAGAAACCCAGTTACCTCTTCAATTTGATCGCACAGACAGCGTTAAAACACTTGGTTTAAATTTTGGAATCCGAAGTCAGATAAGTTTCTCGTACAAACAAAAGCTCTTCATATTCGCACGATCAAGTGTCTGCCACGAATGTTACAAAACGGAAGATTTCATCAATCATTGCGTCGATATTTGATCCATTAGGTCTCGTCAGCCCAATAGTGATTTTACATAAGATATTTCTACAGAAGTTATGGCTTTATAAACTAGACTGGGATGATCGACTACCACAAGAGTTATTGATGGAATGGAACAAGCTTCACCAACAACTTCCTTTTGTCAACAACATTGAAATTGACCGATTAGTTCTATGCAAAGCACCAATCATAGACATACAGATTCATGGTTTCTCAGATGCATCAGAACGAGCGTATGGATCGTGTTTATATCTCAGGTCAGTCAATGTTCAAAATGAAGTTAGTATTCATCTACTGTGCCAAAATCAAGAGTAGCACCTGTAAAAAAGGTAACTCTGCCCCGTTTAGAACTTTGTGGCGCATTGTTACTAGCGCAACTGGTACAAAAAACACTACCAATCTTGAACCTTAAGATTGACAGCATACATCTTTGGACGGATTCAACCATTGTTCTATCATGGTTATCCTCGTCTTCAAAACGATGGGAAAATTTGTGCGAACAGAGTATCCAAATTCAAGAATACACTAATGTTAAGGATTGGAAACATGTAATTTCCAAACACAATCCAGCAGATCTTATTTCAAAAGGAACTGATCCTAAAACACTTAAACAAAATTGATATATGGTGGCACGGACCTGACTGGCTACAGCAACCTACTCTATCGTGGCCCTCATCCGTCCCATCATTGAACAGTGACAATTCCATATCCGAAAAACGTAGAATTGTCAACCATGTTAGTTACTAATACTGTAACAACCGAGATTATTTCCAAATACTCGTCCACTCTCGAAACTGACACACGTAGTTGCGTATTGTTTGCGATTCAACTTCAATTGTAAGAATTCGATGTCAAGAAAGTCAGGTGTGCTATCTGCTGAGGAGCTGCAATCTGCTCTCAAAATTTGCATTAAATGTGTGCAAAAAAGATGTTTACCTTCGTGAAATTCAAGAGCTTCAAGACAACGGTCAAATTTCAAAGAAAAGCTACTGTTAAATCTTCATCCATTTTTAGACGATGAAAAGTTCCTGCGAGTCGGTGGGAGATTAAATAATTCAGAACTTCCATACGATAACAAGCATCCACTTATTCTTCCACCAAATCATGATCTTACTAAATTGATTATCAATTCTGAACATCTCAAGCTACTTCATGCTGGTCCGCAATTGTTAACTGCATCATTGCGCCAGCAATATTGGATCCCCAGAGCAAAACAAGTAATCAAGAATTGCATTCACAAATGTTTACCTTGTTTCAAACTGAAGGTATCAACATCAAAACAATTGATGGGTCAATTACCTAAAGCCCGTGTTCAACCATCTCGTCCTTTTGTGAACACAGGAGTAGATTATGCTGGTCCCTTTTCAATAAAGACTGGATCAGTACGCAGCAAAACTACAATTAAATGCTATGTTGCAATATTTGTATGCTTTGCAGTAAAAGCTGTACACTTGGAACTAGTAAGTAATTTAACGACTGAAGCCTTTATAGCAGCGTTAAGAAGGTTTACAGCCAGAAGAGGCAAGTGTCTACACATTTACAGTGACAATGCTACGAACTTTGTGGGCTCAAACCGTAAGCTTCAAGAGTTGCGTAGGTTGTTCCTTACCGAATCGTTCTGCGATCAGATCAAGGAATATGCTGCTAAAGAACAATTTACGTGGCACTTCATTCCGCCCAGTGCACCACACTTTGGTGGTCTCTGGGAAGCTGCAGTGAAGTCCATGAAATTTCATTTGAAACGTGTGGTAGGGACGGCTACACTGACGTTTGAAGATTAGCTACTCTACTTCTCAAATTGAAGCATGTATGAATTCCCGTCCTCTTACCGTTTTGTCAAACGATCCTAATGATCCAACGTTTTTAAGTCCAGGTCACTTTCTCATAGGCGCTCCATTAATAAGCCTACCTGAGCCAGACTTGCTTAACACGTCTACAATCAACCAGTTATCACGTTGGCAACGAGTCCAACCCTATGCACCAGCAGTTGTGGAAAATGTGGTCAAGGGACTACCTCAACGGACTCCAGCAACGACAGAAATGGGGCCACTTCCACGACAATCTACAACCAGGAATGGTGTGCCTTGTTCGAGATGATCGTCTGCCTCCTCTCCAATGGAAACTGGGGGTCGTAGAGAGCATCTGCCCAGGGATTGATGGGCTTGTTCGAGTTGTCAACATACGATTAGGTCGCAACGTGATGAAGAGACCAATTCGTCATTTAATTCCCCTCCCTACCCTGGTAGAAATATTTGTATGCCAAACGGTCGCCAAGCGGTCACCAACAGATCACAAGGCTTATTTTTGATCGCCAACAGGTTACCAAGTGATTACCAAGGGTCGCCACCCAAATTTCAAAAGAAATATATGAGAGCCAAACGCTCACCAAAAGGCAGCCAACGGGTCACCAACTCTGCAATGCAGTATTTTGACACAAAAACGACCTGTTGGCGACCATTGGCTGCTGTTGGTGATCACTTGGCGATCACTTGGCATCAGTTGGTGAACTAGTTGGTGACCTGTTGGTGACCCACTTGGCAACCATTTGGCAACCTATTTTTCTAGGGACCAATGTTTTTGTAATTTCTTTTTATTTTTATTCCAATCAAAGGGGGGGGTATGTTTGAGTTTTGAAGGGATAATATTTTTATGCATTTGAGGGCTGTGAAACTCAAAAAAATCATGGGGGGGTT
>JAMZAV010009085.1:0-27079 GCA_024449915.1 Sweltsa coloradensis | reverse complement strand
TTTGCTTTCCAACCTGTCAACCTTCTCAATCTAACTAGCCAATAGGCATTTTCACACTAGAATTTATTTATTTTGTTTATTTATTTATTTAGTAATGACCCCACAAATAAGTGTTTTTACTTGTCACTTCTGTTGTAATTGCTCCGATACTATTCATTTCTAGTAGTATTTTTTATTTTTATTTACGTTCATTTAGTAATTGTTCAATATTCATTAGTTTTAAGTTTGTATAACAATATACTGTGTACTAAACCAGGGTTGCCACCAAGAAAAAATAAAAATCCTGTTTGAGCAGATCAAAAATCCTTAGAAATCCTTAAATGAAACACCCAAATCCTTAAAAATCCTTAAAATGCCTAAATGTACCAATTTCGATACGATATCGATATATCATAATGTAATTGTTGTAAAAAAATTGAATATATAATTTTTTTATAGAGTAGGTAGGCCTATTTTTAATAAATAAATTTTAAAAAAATGTACAAAGAGTACCCACTCAGTTATATAAGTTATATAACTGATTTTCAGTGGGGGACAGTAAATCAAAGCGACCAAGCCAACCTGTAGGCCCCGAATCAATCGGGATAAAAAATGATTCGAGGCCAAATAGGGTTGATAGAATGATAAGGTATCACATCACCATAAATGCATATTTTTACGATCTCACAACCGCGTTTTATGACCCGGCACCTCCACCATATGCACCAGCCAGGTTAATTTAATTTAGACTACCTACCCGGCACCTCCACCAAAATTCCGAAATTTTGCATTTTTGGTGTAAATTTTGATATTTATACATCGAAAATATTCCCACTTATCAATATCGCATTGAAATATAGATTTTTTGACCAGCCCTAGTTAAAAACGGCGTAAAACGTATTTTTTTTTTTTTTTTTTTTTTTTAAATCCGTAAATTGGACTAAAAATCCGTGTATCCGTTTTGCACCCTCAAAATCCGTTAAAACGGATAAAATCCGTAAAAACGGCAACCCTGTACTACACCATTATTGTTTGAAGATTTATTTGCTAATGCGGTACCCCTATGCCTTCTGGCAGTCATCACATTTGTATTTGATTCTGTGATGTCCAAGTTTAATACTTGTGAAATCACATCTTCACTCAACTAAATGATGTTGGAACAAAGTTGTCTCAAACAGTTGAAAATTTTTGTCGCCCGTAGCCCTTCAGGCTGGGCTTTATGTTCTCTATTCTTTCCCAACCTGTCAACCCTTCTCCAATCTAAATAAAACTAGCCAGTTGGCCTTTTCCAGACTAATTCTATGTGTTTATGGTAGGCCTTCCCATGTGAACATGAAGGATGTATGCCTTAAAAGTATATGGCACTTACAGGCAGATTAAAATAAAGGTCCCAACTCCCAAGTTTAACTAGCAGGTTCTCTAAAATGATTCCTCTAAAGTCTAAACTACATCAAAGTTTGTTTAGTTATTTTTTTAACCCTTTCACGGGCAAAATAGTTCCAGGGGTTTAATTCAAGTTTTGACTTTGTATTCTAGCAGTAATAAGGATTCTAACAAAACAACAAAAAAAAGTTTTTTTTTTTTGCAAGGGGTACCCCAAAAAAGTGGTGGGGAAACATATTCCCACCGCCTAAGTGACGGTGTAAATTATTTTAAAATTATTTAAATTACTTTCTTCATAAAAAGCATAAAAATTAGCTTTTCACTTGTTGTACACATTATTTTTAATAAACCATCGGGAAAAACGGATCAATACCTCTAGGAACAAAACTAAGGGGTCCAAATTATAATAATTAAATTTCAAGGCCTTCCTAGACTTTTGAGGACCCATGCCATCTATCTCCATTCTTTTGTATCACATGCCAACGGTTGGAGCGCCCACAAATCAAATAACAAAACAAAAGCTTGATATATATTTATAAATATGGGGACGAGGGGCCTATGCAAAAGATCATTGCTGAGTACTAAAATGAAATAAGCAATGACATTCTATCAAAACTTGTCAGGTATTTTAGATATTCTGGCAAAAACTGTGGATTTCATAATGGAACGTAATATTAATCATTTAGTAATACCTTATTAAAAATATAGAGAAATTATAATCACTAAACATCATTTATCGAAGGCATTTCTAAACACTAGGAAAACGCTTAAGTCCCCGCGTTGTTGGATGAGCGTAATTGGTGCATTGAGCTGCCATGTGTTATGCGTTTTTCTGTTGTTCTGTGGAAAAATCATTATTAAATTGACTTTTTTTTTAATTAAATAAAATAAAATAAAAAATTAACTTTATTTTTTAATTTTTTTAATTAATCGTAAATGTTTAAAAAAAATCGTAAAATTGAAATTTGTATAAGAAATAATTTCTCGATTGCGCTCAAATTTAACAATAATATATTAATTCATAAAATAAAGGTTCTGCGAAAAAATTATTTCAATCGGATAAAGCATGTAGGTGTTATAAGTCAAAGAATTGTTTAAAAAAAGGAAAAAACCGTAAAATTTCGATTTTTATGATAAATATTTTTTTAATTGCACTCAAATTTCCCAAGAATATCTTAATTCATAAAATTAAGGTTCTGTGCAAAAATCATTAAAATCGGATAAAGCATGTAGGTGTTATAAGTCGAAGAATTTTTTAAAAATCGAAAAAAAATCGTTAAAATTGCGATTTTCATGAGAAAAAATTTTCCGATTGCGCTCAAAAACGTGGCAGTTCTAAGTTCAGAGATTTCGAAGGGCCTCCATAAAATTTCATCGCATCGGAGTATCGGTTTAGCCGGAATCGTGTGGACAAACAGACAAAATACAAAAAGAAAAAAAAAAAAAAAAACATTCCGGATTTTTTTCTCCAGTGTAGTAGAATGGAATCTTCGCTTCGCTCGCTACGCTCATCCAATAACCACGAAATGAATGTTCCACACTAGGCGGTGGAATGTACTTCCCACATGTACCCTAACGTATTTTGCATACACAGGTTTCATAAAAAATCATCATACTTGGAAATAATTAATTATGGGACTATAATTCATTGAAAACTTACATCTCCCATGAGGAAATGTCTCGATGTTGATGAAAATAGCAACAATAACACTTGCACACACAAAATCACATCAACAAATTACGTCAGCTACGACAGTTATGTTATTGTGAACTTCCTTACCGACCGAATTGCCGTAGCCAATTTTTTTACCGAGTTCCACTAGTGTACGTAAGATAGCAGCACATGCTAGCGGTGGGTATGGTGCTTCCCGGCAAGCGCGTAGCACGAAATGTCTGGTGGGAAGCATAATTCCCACGGCTCGTGAAAGGGAAGTACATATATATATATATTTTAGCAAAATAATGATTTTAAGTAATCACAATACAAAAGTGTTTTTTGCCTTGTTGGTAATGGTGTGTCCAAAGTTTCCAGCTGTTTATAATGCCAACTCGACAGACGTGATGTCAATGTTTAGGAGCATCAAAATGTCTTGATTTTATTCGTACACTTTATAAATACTTTATTTTAGGATATATTGGGCAAGGCTGGCTTTAAAATAGTCGTGTTTTACTCCAAAAGCAGTTTTAGAGACCGTTATTTTATTTACTTTTTGCCGATCCTGTGGCCACAGTGCGTGGACGACAGTGCTGCGATCCCTCGGCGACCGCCACCTTATCTGGTTCCACCTATACTCTATTGTCAAAAAATTACGTATAATGGCCAATACTGAGGTTTATAATCCTTTAAGTAAGGCTCTCTTTCATTAAGAAACGTTTTCAGCCACGTTTCTTCGACTTTCAACATTATCTGCCAGAGGTGGTACAATAGCCTTAAAATGTAATGTAATTTACACAGTTTCATGATTTTATGGTAGAAACACCTAAACTCTCCCAAATCACTGATCCTTCAAGTTAAGTTGTCTGAAAGTGTACGGATAGTTATTGATCGGCAGTCAATTTACAGATTGGTTCTTGATTGATAAATATTCGCGGCACTACATTTACATGGCATTTAACCAGAAGGTGCTTTATTTAACCCTCCGTCACTCGCGTTCTCTGCATCGGACTGTTTTACCAACTCTAGATTCTCAGTACCTTCAAGTCACTTTATCTTTTAATGAAATTTGTAACCCTCTAATCATTAGGTCTTTTAGTGTCGTTATTTTGCCGGTCTGAACGTGGCTGGGGTTGCTGAAACCCCGCGCGGAGTGATCACGTTACAGTAACTGCATAGGGAAACTCAATGCTATTTTGGCTTAATTTTGAAGTTTTGGAAAAATTCTTCTTGCAATTTACTAACTGGTTCACGTTTATTACTAAAAAGTGAAACAAAACTTAAAATTGCATATTTTGACACCTTTTTGAATATTTTGTAAATGTCCATTTTTTTAATCTGAAAAATACAATAAAAAAATATTTCATACAAAAAGGTTCATTAGCATTTTATTTCACTGTCCTCCCAGTAACAACCCCCTACATAGTAGTTCCGCAAATCATATGATCACAGAAAGAAATACCCATAAATAAATAAATAAATAAAATAAATTTTATTTAGAGTCTAATCCACTCAGTTATAATAACTGATTTATAACATCCTACTGCACTAATTACAGCCCAAAATAATTTGGGGTTTAGAAACCCCACGCGAGGGATGGTGTTAAGAAATCCGCGCGAGTGACGGAGGTTAAGGTCATAATCAAGAACTTATGATGAAAACCTACATTTTACTCTTTACCCTTTTAGTCAGGGCATCCACAAAATGGACATGAATTTCTGAATTTAAATCTGGGTAAATTATAGGTTTTTCGGTTTGACCACATAAAATAATGAAATTAACACTTTTTTTGTTGTTTTACTATGAACTATGTTTTTTTTATGTTTATAATAGGCACATACGTGTTTAGTACGACTTATTGCAGGAGGAGGTGATCCCCAGTAAGAACGGGAGTGTACGCAGCTAGGAAGGCGCCAAAGTTGTTGTAAGACTAACTAGGAAAACGCCAAAGTCGTTGTTGGACGAGTGAGCGAGTACCACATTTGCATTTGCAGCGTGCATGAGTCATCAAGTCGGGACTTGTCTGCCTCTGATGCGTTAAATATATAGATCGCTATGCACGTGAACGCGAGAGACACCAAAATAATGAAAACATATCACATCGTCATCACCGAAGTATTAAAGCTATCAAGATTCCAAAATATGTTTAGAAAGGTCCACTCTAACTCCATTCCCTCTCATATGTTCTGCATCCATATCTAGGTGCCCGTTAGGGCGCCGCAGCCAAGCCGCGGTGCGCTACACACTCAAGCACCTTATACACCAAGCAGAGTTGGGGTGATTTCGAGGTGTTACCCAGCCGTCATGTAACGTGATGTGAACTTGAAAACTATCACAATCGAGGGGATTTAGGTACCTGACAACACATGCCAAATTTTATTGGGGTACGACCATTCCTTCTTGGTGAAAAAATGGCTTGAAACATGCTCAAAATCACTTTAAGGATGTTAGCTACTCCTACTGCTACTACTGCTACTTACATCTAATACGTCGGCCCGCGATTCTGACCAGACGGGTGGGACTACAATGTTCATATTTTACATGGACATTAAGGTTATAGTATTATAGTCTCTTTTGAAAAAAAAAGTTGAAAAAGTTTGTTGGAAGGCTTCCAAATAAAGGTTTTAAAATAAGCCTTATACAATCAACAAGTAACCATAGTTACTGACACTTGTTGACGGTATAAAGCAGAGTACGGCGGGAAAGTGCGATACGTAAACAAATGGCGGACATTTTAAATTTTGCTTCTATGTGTGAAATGAGAAAAGTTGTCATTATACTCTCATAAAACAAATCAGAAACCGTCCCTGACCTAGGCCCAGATGTAGAAAAATTATTTATAATACAACAGTGTAGGTCTAAAGTTCCATTAGGCTATAGGACTAGATAAAATTATTACTTACATTACATGTTGGCAAGCCTAGCCAACCCTAGGCCAGCACAACATAGTTCTGTCACACAATACACACAAACACAATGTCGAAGCAAGGAGTCAAAATAAATGCGCTTGCTCATCTGTTTGTTTACATAATTGCAACAATCAAATCATTTCACGCAACTCGTCTTTCGATTATGAAGGCACTGCCATCTAGAATAAATATAGAACTTTTTCGAGCTCTTTGCTATACGCATATCTTTTTAAAGTGTCAAACGAAAACGACTTCGTTTTCAAATTGCGTTTTAAACAGTCATCTCCACAAAACTCAAGAATTGGGGTCCAGTCCTTATACCGTCGTTATACCATGGTTATACCACCTATACCCAGGATGTACATGAATCCGGGTCTAGATTTTTTTACATCCTATTTTGTTATTGCTAATACCATAGAAATTAAATCAATTTTGGATTAAAATTATTATATTTTAACATATAATTTTGCAAGGAACTTGAAAAAGTAATGAGATCACACACATAACAAAAACTTGTAGAAAAAACAGCCAAACCTTACACACTCAAAAGAAATGAGAATCTAAAAAAAGGGCCAAGCTCATCTACCCTTCCACATTTTGCGCATTCTTAATTCTAACGTACAGTGTCCATAACAGCATCTCGAAAGCTTGGCAAAAAAAAATTTGCATGTATACGTTTTAATTAATTAAAAAAAAAAAAAAAGAACTTGGATGAACTATTTCGTTTAAATTAATAATCGCAAATTCTATTTTGCCAAGCTTTTCGAGGATGCTGTTTATGGGACACTGTACGTTTATAAATTTAAGAATGCGCAAATGTGGGAAGGGTAGATGAGCTTGGCCCTTTTTTAGATCTCATTTCTTTTGAGTGTGTAAGGTTTGGCTGTATTTCTACAAGTTTTTGTTATGTGTGTGTTTTATGCTCCTCAAATCAAATCCAATTTAGTAAAGCTCTGCAAATCAAAATATTTTGCAGAAATTTTAATTTTTGCTAAGTTGGCAGGGCAAGTTTATCATTCTGAAATTTTTTCACAGTTGTTAACATTCATAGTGGTAACATTGTTGAGAAAGGGTATTTTTTTCCAAAGCAAACTTTAAGATTAAAAAAATAAAGTAGTAATTTGTTTAATTTTTAATTTTTGGTAGGTTGGATTCCTGCAAATTTTGCTGTCCATGTTAACAGCACTCTTTATCTTTTGGGTCCTTGACGTTTGTGTGAAATTTCGTCAAAATCGGACCAGTAGTTTGGCCCCTGCGCATCGAACACACAGACATACATACATACATACACACAAACACAACGAAGTGCCGAAAACTTGCCATAGAGACTACGTTCGCTCCGCTCACTCGTCCAATGAGTGGGCCACGTGTTGAGTACCTGGGAACCTTTTCATTTCCTCCCCTACCTATTAAGGCTGGATCCAGCATGGTTCTTTTCCTCCCTATAGACTCTCATAGGCTAGAGCGGCGCATTATATGGCCTAACAGTTGACGCGCCGTAACAATGACTAAACTCAAAACTCTATCGTTTGTAGGTACCTTATTATAAAATATCAATCAACTTACAAATGCAAATGTTCCCGGGTACGCAACACATGACTCGCTCACTCGTCTAGCAACGACTTGGGCGTTTTCCTAGTTTACGAGTTTAGTAGTAGTTTAGTTTCTTAGCTGTTACAAGAGCTCCTCCCACTCACTGCAATGAAACTGCTTTTCAAACAAAACAGAAATGTTATAGTGGCTCCAACGAAAGAATGCAGATAGGCCTAGCTCAAAATTATTTTCCCAACATAACTTTGTCAACTCTATTCACGCTAGCTCAGCGTGGATCTAGCACACGGAGGAACTCGGTGATCTAGCACAGATAATTTTTGCTCGTGTTGGTAAAAGATATTTCTTTTGTACACAAAGGCGACATTCATACTACCCCCACCACTACAAAGCATCAGAATTATTTTGTTGGAGCTAGTACAGCAGGCCATTTTACTCAAAAGGTTTGTCTGCAACAGTCAAGAATCCAACATGTACTATCATGGCCACATGTATCCGCGAGGCAATCCCCGACGTAAGCTTATTTAGTATAGTAGGCCTACATACCTGCCAAGTTTTGAATTCCCAAATTCGTAAAAGTTCCCAACATACTTTTAAGGGCAAACAGGGGGCGTGGGCACCGCGAGCCCCCCAGCAAAGTAGGGGTTCCGGGTTTTTTCACAATCTTAGTGCAATTTGGTGCTTTTAGTGATTTTTGGGGGACACTATTCATCCTTTTTTTTCTCAGCATGTTTGATGGGGGGGGTGGGGCGGCCGGGGCCGTGATAGGGTTACACATCCCAAAGGGAAAGGGCCCAAGAAACGTGAAATTCACGCCAGTGTGCCAGTTTGAATATAAAACAAGATTTTTAATTCGTAAATTGACCGGCAATCGTAAAATCCTAAATGACTACCGTTTTTCATAAATTTTACGAATAATTCGTAAAACTTGGCAGGTGTGTAGTACCAATTAAGGACGGACGAGTTTTTTGCGAAAAGGTTGCCGTAGACGACCAAGAACGTTGCCAAGGAATAGGGGTGCAATTGATTCGATAGGCCTACAACATGCAAATTGCATATAGTCCATGTCCAATTCATGGTTGAGCAAGATAAGATTACATGACCTAGAAAACAATCCCTTAACTTTTCAACAAGATAAGCTTAAACTTCTAATCAGATCTCGTTCAATCACGTGATAATTACTGATTAACAATTACGGTGAAGGTTGCGCTAATCAATCCCACCAGTGCGGGTTAGGTGGTCTACTCAATAGCGAAGCAAAGCAAAGTATTGTGGTAGAAAGGGCATTTACATGTTAAATGCCATATGCTCGGGTGTGTGGAGTACTGCGTTTCCAAAAATGGCAGTGCAGTCTGCCACAATCCCAATCGTATGGTATTTAGCATGTAAAGGCCCTTTCCCATAATGCTTTGCAACGCATGCGCAGTTAATTCTGAAAATGGTCTATTATAGACCGCCGACCACTCGAAAATTTAGGATATAAATGTTTTGGCTAATTGCTCCACACAACGTCTGCGCCACTTTATTTTAAATATACCCTAAGGACGTCTCTGAACTATGTTCTCAGTCTCAGTCTCGGCTCTCATTACTAGAAGTGTAACTTGCGGTCATTTCTTGATGGTATCAACGATGGTATCGACATCAAAACAGACAACAGCCGTGGAGTTGGCGCATACAGGTGGCCGACTGATTGCAACCTTAAAAGTACTTTATATAACGTTTCTATATCAAATTTGACTCATTAATTACTACATTATTAATTGCATTTAATAACTTATTTGGAAGTTTTAGTTCGATCGTCTCCCGAGGCCACTATTTTTTAGCAATAAGAATAAAACCGAGTGTGGTATTTTTTTCATTACTAGGTTTCATTCCCATTCTCAGTCAGTATCGATCGGGACCCTTCGTACATTGCTTCTGACGTCACCTACGATTGATGACAACAAATTGAGAATGAGAATAAGAATAAGCCACGTTTTTCAAGCAATCGGACACGTCCTACGCCCCCATTCGCTAAAATACAGTAGGAAACAAAATCCAGGCAACGTTCTCAATCGTCGAAATGAGCGAGACTTGGACACGGTGATAGTTTATGTGAACATTTTATTGAGTTTTGATACAATCCAGAACGTCGCCGCCTACAACCTGCGTCCTCGTCGTCCTCCCTTCCTGCGCGTCGAGTCCGACGGAATGGGCGTGACGTCCTCGATGCGTCCAATCTTCATGTTTGAGCGAGCGAGCGCTCTAAGGGCAGACTGCGCCCCCGGGCCGGGGGTCTTTGTCTTGTTGCCTCCCGTCGCGCGGAGCTTGATGTGCAGAGCTGTGATGCCCAGAGCCTGTAACACGACCCACCACAGTCAACATCAGGCGCAACTATTAACCTTTTCTAGAGTATGGCCGTAATATTACGTCCGCGCACTATGAATTTTTAAGTTTTTTTTTTTCAAAAAAATATTTTTCAATATTTATTTTTTTTTCACTTGAATATCGAACTGTCCATCAATGAAGTCATCTTCGGAAATTCCTAGTTTTATAGGCCAAGTTAAATAATCTGCAAAAAAAATGTTTTAAAAAAACCACTCCTGAAAAGGTTAACAATACTAGGGTGGTTGGGACTTAACATCGATGTCGAAGCAACATTGACTTTTTTGATTTGCCATCATTTTAAAACCATATATTTTAGCCTACTTTTTGCATCATTACATTACCTATTTTTACATAAAAAAGTATTGTTCTTTTAACTCCCACTTTTTTTTAATTTGATGTGGAAAATAATTTTTGTGTCAGATTTTTTTCGATGTGGTTGAAATAATTAGTTTCACATTGATTAAGAATTTATAATCGAATCCCAACCCTAATAATTACAATAAGGGCCTGTATTATAATGTCCCGCTAAACCAGTGGTGGGATTCGGACCCGTGACCTGTTGAAACAGTTACACGTAAGAGCCACCACCGCCAGTAATTTGTAATAGAATAGTATTATTATCGCTAGGGATGTGCGAGTAGTGCATTTTGACCTCGAGTGTTGAGTAGTTATGAACTATGGTAATTTTTTAACCAGGCAATATAATAATTAAGGTTTCCCAAACGATTTAAATGCCAAACATCGACATCGAATCAAAGAAATCGATGTCAAATCGTGATGTCGAAATTTTTCCGACATCGACATCGAAACCAAAAAATCGACATCGAAATTCCAAAAATTTCCTTTGTAGCTGAAATATTAGTCCTGAGTTCGTTCAGTACGAAATAATACGCGTGAGAAGTTACATAAAAACAGAGCATAGGGATGTATCATGTTTCCGAGAACGCCAAGTAGTGTCAACACTAGTCCGTGATGCGGCCGGCCGGCGAGTTCTCCCCCCCCCCCTCACCCCGCCCGCTCCTACGCAATAGCTGATCTGGCACAACTCGGCCGCCGGGCTGCATGGAGTGAGGCAAATACTACGCGACTATCTCTCTCTCCCTTGCTGCAGACAAGTTTATCAGCACCTCTCACACGTGCGTGCAGGCAACAGCTGATATGGTGTGTACTGTGTAGCAGGCTATTAGTACTGACGGACGGAAATTCAGAGGCACTCAAGGTCGACAAGATAACAAGTGAAGTAGGCCTACATGTTATAGCCTTCTTTAATCAATGATGTTAGGAACAAAATCATTTCAATTTATTTTACATAAGACTTGTTTTTATTACGAAAATATAAAAATAAATATTATAAAATAAAACGAACAATAAATAACTGTTCTGTAACAAAAAGTCTGTATTAAAAATCACCACACAAAAAACGAAAAATATCCAACATTATAATAAGAATTTGTTAAAAGATAACTGCAGATTGCAATGGATATTACAACCGACTGAAGAGAACACGTCAACTTAATCTCCGACTAAAACACAAGTGAAACAACGTCGATGACTGGATGTACCACCCTCGCAGTCGCACATCCCTTGACCAACCTCAATCTTGGCGGCAAGGTCGCTGACCCCGAGAGCAGGCAGTGAGAGCATGGTGAGAGCTCGATGCGGGGAGGGGGCGGGGCGTAGCCAGCCGGCCGGCCGGCCAGTGCAGGCGAGGCGACAATAGACACGTCAGTGTGCGCGCGCTGTCATAGAAAACTCGCGATGAAAAAGTTGTGAAAAATGATGGGGACAAAATTAAGAGACCGTTTTTGGGGGGATTTTATTTTTTTATGCGCTTTATATTATTTTAATTTTATACTTGAAATTGGCGATTTTGGATTTGGCAAAAAATACAAAATATCTATATCATAAAAATCGATTTGATGTTTAAATAAAAAATCGATGTCGAAAATTTGCTTCGACATCGATTATTAATCGATTAATCGATGTCGATGGGCATCCTTAATAATAATGCATGCCTAAGATATTCTCGATTTCGGAATCGTCCTTTCTTTTCTGAACATATTCGGGCATATCTAGAAGAGGAAAGGTGATGTAGAATACTGATTGCTAGGGCTGTGCAAGCAGCGATTTTAAAATTTGAGCAAGATCGAGCAGAAATGAGAATTCCTGCTTGAATTTCGAGCGAGATTGAGCAAAATTCGAGATCGAGCAAGACTCGGGCGAGATCAAACAAATATCGAGATTGAGATCAACATAATAATAAGTAAAATGTTTTAAAAATCACCTCATTAGGCCTAGGCCCTACCTGAAAGCTAAAAAACGAGGCATTTTGGAAAAGCCATCTCCAGAAGTAGGCCTAGGCCTAGGCCTAGCTAGGCCACAGAGCTGTGGCCTAGGTTCCCTGGCGTATCTCGCACAATAATAACATTGCAAGTAGTAAATACAGCGCATTCTTGTCATAAATGTCCAGGGATTCTTCTGATGTATTTTTAATCATGTGGGGAAAATGTTTTAAGGGTAAGCCAATGGCCTAGGCTTGCCTAACCAACCAACAAGCAACATCACTTTCCGACGAAAAATTAAGGCCATTAAGATAACACTCGACTGTTCCTTGCATCTGGTTTATATCTTGTCAGTCTAGTCAAGGTCACGATGCGTTGGCGCGGGGCGGTGAGGGGGGGGGTTGGAGTTCAAATGCTGGCGAGTAAACAAAATAAGGAAAGGCCAGCTGCTGCAGAATCTCTATTCCCAAGTGTTTAATTTCAGTTATCACCTAGCTTTTTGAGTTCTAGCAGATTAAAAACATTAGAATTGTTGTGGTAATTATTTGAGCATTTTCCTAGTTATTTATGCAGTATAATCTCTGGAAGATTGCGAGTGGTAAGGGGGGGGGGGCATCTCAAACCACTACCACAAAGGGCATTATCAAAAGAAAAACGCCGCTATATGTCCTGATAACTTATATATCGATGGTGAAGAAAGAAGAACCAATACCTTCTATCTGCCATTTTCTGCAAAAATGAGATTTTTGTGTCTATGGATACACAAAATTATTTTGAATTTTTTTATGTTAATAGTTCCTATCTAACAATGCTTAAACATCTCCAAAAGAGAGATATAGTACTACCTTACATCAATATCTCCTATCTGCCACCGCCAACTAGTTACTTTTTTAAAATCAGTTTTAATGCTCTCCTGAACAATTTGCTTTCTGGCAGATAGAAGGTATTGGTTCTTCACCATCGATATATTAATTGTTTTAAAAAAAAAATTGGCAAGTTAGTTTTCTGTTTGGGCATGTAAAATTATCTCCAACATGCCCATGTGCCATTTAACTAATTTTTTTGATCCCTGTGTAAGCCTACCACCCACAGCGCTGGCTGGCTATGGTCTCTAATGCTACCCCCATTAATACAGTGTCCAATACAAGGGTAAGTTCTTTTTGATAATTTACTGTTTAGTGTAGTGTAGGCCTAGCAGTAAGACACTTTGTGTTATAGGGCTAAGCTCAACTCTTACCACCAGCAATGTGATTGTCAGCCTCATATAATGTTGGAAAAATATTAGGCCTACCTACAAAAATATCTTTGACCAATACGTAATGTGTCCCAATCCGCCCACCCCCTGCTGGGAATTCGGCCACTGTCTGCCCCTGAATCCGTCCGCACCCTGAACTACAGTAATGGCCTATTATTAGACCAGTGCATAGTGGTATCTTTAGGTGATTTCACTTGCGTATCCAGCAATGCTATTTTTGTGGTCGCTTAATGCACGCAGTTCAGACGGACGCCGCCAGGATCGCGACGTGACAGGTGGTAAACATTTTGTATAGATGGCGGTGTGCATACACTTTATTGAAGGCCGTGCATTCAGATCGGTAGGCGGAACGTTCGAATTTTCGAATTCGAGCCGTCCATAGAAATCTATGGAGCCGTCTGATTGGTCCCCAAGGCCGCCATTTTGTAAGTCTACGTCACGTGACTACCACCTGACACATCACGCATTCTGTCGGCGACCGTCTGCACCGCGTGCATTAAGCGACCACAGAATTCTGGCAGTGAAATCACCTAAAGATATATAGGTACCACCATGGACCAGTGGTTACCAATAACTATATTAAAAGTTTAAAACACGTGTGAAGTGAATTTAATCATTGAAATTCGTTATTTAAATATGTTTTGAGTAAAAGACGAAAAGTTCTTGTAAACAGGTTAGAATGTCAATTCAGCCACCCTTTCGTACGTGCATTGCATCACTGTAATTTCGTGGCTTGCAGTGGGGGATAAAGAACCATGTGAAAAACATAAAACCCATGTAACATTCATAACGAAGGCACGACAAATAAATGAGCATTTAATTGGGAATGAGGCAATTAACAATAGACAAGACCTCCTACCACCAAACATAAATGTTGCATTGTTAGAAATCCCACATGCATTGACAATACCTGACATCGACGGTAAGAAAAACAACCACTCATTGGTTCAACTAAAGAAATTGACATTGGCATACATTCGCCAGAAATACCCAGAAAATGAATGGCTACATCTGTATACAGATGGATCAGCATCCCCAGGGGAAGGAAATGCGGGCGCAGGGATATACAGCCGAGAATTTGAGGCTTCCTACCCAGCTGGTGCTAATGGAAGCAATTATGATGGAGAAATCCGAGCAATAGTTGAAGCACTATTGAAACTATCAAATCTGAAAACCGGAAAATTGTGATCCTATCCGACTCCAAGACTGCCATTGCAGCCATTGCAAATAGGGAGGAAACAGAACCCGAAATTAGACAATGTAAACTACAGATTCTACGACTCATGAATGATGGGAACAAAATTGTGCTACAATGGATACCGGCCCACTGTGGCATATATGGTAATGAGAAGGCCGACTACCTAGCCAAACAAGGTAGCAAAAAACAACAAGAAAGTAAAAAACTGTCACATAAATCTCTCAAATCTCACCTGCATGCGTCGACAGACAAAGCAGTCCGTAAGGAATGGCAAGAGAGGGGCAGAATAAACTGTGGGAAGATTACACTAGAATGAGGCCGACTGGTAAACGTAAGTGCTACAGTAGAAAAATAGAGACAGCTCAATTCCGGCTTCAAACAGGACACGACCTACTCGGAAAGCACCTCCATAGATTTGGAATTTTTGAATCTAGTGTCTGTCGGATGTGTGGAGCTGGGGAACAAGACAGGAAACATCTTTTTCAATGTACATATATAAAGCTTGAACGCGACAAAATGCCAAATGGCATGGATCGGAGCGAACAGGAGTCCTATCTCTACTGGCTAACTAGAAAACACATGATGACATGAATAATGTCAATTGTTGGCATATGAAAAGAAGAAGAAGTGGCTTGCAGTATTTATATCAGGGATTATTTTTAATTGTAATACATACATCCACTATTTTCACGTATGAATTGGATTTTTAGCTGTAAGAAAAATAAATCTGTTTCCACTAACTTTAAAAGGGTTTTAACTTTTAATTAACTGAAAAGTGCGTCAGCTCTACATACGACGCTCACAACGCCGCCATTTTATAACTCCGTCCGGAAATTTTTCGACCACATGCATTCGAGTCTACGATTTTGAATAACTCGACTCTCCTTTGATCGAAAGTCAAAAACCAAAGAGCTTCACACAGAAAAATATCCAAACTATCAAATACATGAGTCAAATGGAGTGGAATATCTTTGTTTGGGTCTTTGGAGAAAAAATGAGCGCTTCTATTGCATCACGCTGTCCGTCCGCTCAATCCGTCCACATCGCCATCTCGCATTTCACTGGTTATAGTAATTGTTCTATAAAACAGTTTGTTCACATATATTATTACAGTATGCATCAAAGTTTCATCTTTCAGATAAACGGTTTCTTTCCACGCTGACTCAAATAGACGTACAGATTAATTTAAAACACAAATTCCTTAGACCCACGCACGGCACCGCTGTCTTAGCTCCGCTGCCATAAGAAGTGGCCGAAAATATCGATCCGAGCACAAATCGACTCTTCAACATTTCTATCTTGACTGTTTCTTAACCAAATATCGAAAAAGAAGGAATTTCTGAAAGAAAATACAACGAACTACGACATATGAGCTAAATCTAGGAAAATGTGTCAATAAACATTTATACAATTGATAAATTAGTGGGAGTGGCCAAATTCACGCGCATGGCCAAATTCCGGTACATGTTAATACAACCATTCCCTACCTAGGCTACTGTACCTACTTTAATACTCCCAAGCCGAGAGAAGAGACAAAGGTCTAGCCTATGTTAAGTTAATTCATGCAACTGGCTAGGCCTATACTATCCGTTACTGTCAGCACATGCAAGTGCACCCAGAATCTTACCTTGCACTTCTCGGCAACATCTTGAGCTGCCAACATGGCTGCATACGGAGAAGCCTCATCACGGTCAGCTTTGACCTTCATTCCACCGGTCACACGGGCGATCGTCTCCCTGGAAGATGAGGTAAAGTGAGAAAATCAGTGAAACGTAATGGTCATTTAGCCTTAAATAGTATATATCTTTCTGCAGACACATGAACATGACAACTTTTTAGATGAGGCTGTAGGTCTAGGCAGAGGCCCACATGTTTGAGGCTGCTTGTGTGTTCTCGCTTGTAAATTTGACATAGGCTAGGCCTAGGCCCTACCTGAAACTCCTAGCTTTTGACAGAAGCCTAGACCTAGGCATTGTGGCACTTCTTCGGCTAGGGGGGTCCAACTTTTATACACCTTGTTAACACTTCTATATTGCCTTGTTACTACTTATGTTAAAGGTGTACTTTCGTTAGGTTAGCCAAACTTTTCGCTGGCTACAGTGCGCCGCGCTAGTTCTAGGATATAATCGATAAGAGCGCACCCGAAATCCTTTCCGTTACAGTGTATAAAAGTTGGACCCCCCTAGCCGAAGAAGTACCGGCATTGTAGCCTAGCTAGGCTAGGGTAAGGTATGCAGTTCTCGACCATCACCAGTTCTCGACCACCCTTACGCGCACGCCACCTATTTATCAAATAAAACCATGTTGTGTTGATGTGACAGCTCTGGGATTGCTTTTATTAGATCGGGATCAATGTTTTCATGAAGACTGTACAAAATCGACGTCGTAAACGATTAAAATGTATCGAATATCGAATTTTTAATAGGACGTTATGGGTTCGACTCAAAGAATGTGGCCTAAATAGATCGCGCTAACAAGGTTTGCGTCGGCGTCGCACATTTTCAACAAGGGTTTTCTCCTGTTTAATTTGGGCTCAGGACATAATGTTTGCATTTATGTTGACTATTAAACATTGTATTTACGTTAATTGCCTTTACTTTTAGTATTTAGCTTATAATTACACCTCAAATATTGAATTCAGCACGGCAGTGACGGGACAACTGTCATGGCGGAACGTAATCAGATCTCGGCCGCAAGGAAATGGGTTCTCGACCTAGGTTTAGGGCCGTGGCGTACGTGGTCGGAATCGGTCTATTTTGCTCAAAATTGATTGTTTGGCACCGAAATATGTATTTTGATGGACATTTATACCGTTTTTATAATGCTATTAAACTCTGGGTCGATTTATGATTTTGATAATATTCGGCGAAGTTTAACATGGGATTTGCCGCGGTCGAGAATTGGTTACGTGGGCGGTCGAGAATAGGTTACGAAATTTAAGCCTAGGTCGAGAATTGATTCGATGCAGCCTTCGACTGTTGGTTGATTCGACCAGAAGTATAAACATTAGGATACGTTTTGGTACACTACCCTGAACAGCCTCGATCGCCGGAACGTTTTGAGACATTCCCCAACTATTTCGGAGATACAATGGCTGAAATACAGTAAAACATAGAACAAATTATTTGCTAAGGACGAAAGGTGGTCGAGAACTGCATAGCTGACCCTACTCAGAAACATAACCAAACATTAGGCCTGCCTATATGTTTGAGGCTGATTGAACATTAGGCTTAAGTAGGGAGGGTAGGCCCTAGGCCAACTAAGTAGGGGCTAGGCCTAGGTACATTTAGACATGAAATTGGCCAGGTTACCAGGTGTCCTAGGCCTAGGCTTGCTTTAACTGAAAATTATGTCCACTAGGCCCTAGCCCTAGCTAGATTATAAAACAGGTACCGTAAGCTAGGCCTAGAGCCTAACCTACTTACCCTAGAGGATAGACTTACCTTCCGGATAAATCTGTCACATGAACGAATGTATCGTTGAAACTGGCGAAGATGTGTGCAACACCGAAGACTATTTCTCCTTCGCGAACTTGAGGCCCAAGAGAAACTTGCACCTGCTCCTGCTGTACTTTTCCTTTACGTGGTGCCATAATTACGCTGGAAATAAATTCATTACAATGAGATCGTGCAGAGCCCTAGCCTACAAATCTGTCAATAACGTGCGATTTGGGCTAAGCCCTACTGGTGACATGGTCAAGAGGCCTTTTAATCAACAATCATCGGGCAATATGGGGTACGTAAAGAGATTATAATGAAAGAAACATTATCTCCGTATCTTCATTGACATTTAATTTAGCGTTCATCTACGTATTGTACGTAAATATCTTAGTTATTATGACATTTTTCTTACCGATACCAAGCGATATGTTCCACAAATTATTAAACAGGAAGCTCAAAGAACTGTGAGTGCGATTTGCAGACGATTCGACTATTTCTATTTCCGGCAACAACTTCGACCAATCGATTATTGTCTATTAGTTCATGTTTTAGTACTTGTGCATTACTACGAGATGGCGCTAAACTGCACTTTCGATTTCAATACGACCATTTAGTTCTAAATAATAATCAATAGAAAGCGCTGACAACAACACTTGCGCTCGAACCGCGAAGTATGAAAATCTTAATATTGAAAATTTAGTTTCTGCTAGGATAGTTGTGTTGTATTGTATTTACTAGGAAAACGCTAAAGTCCCGTCGCGTTGATGGATGAGATTTTTTGTAAGTTTTTAGTTTGCGTGACACTTTAGTGGTAGTTGTGGAGGGAATGTCTGGTCTAAGGACTGTTTATTAATTAAGACTAAACACCTTTGTATTTAAAATACTGATGGTCCGTTTTTTTAAATTTTGATATCTTTTTTCACTGTGTGGGTAATGTTCCGAGAATTCAAAACTTTAAAACGAATGCGACTACCAGTATTTGGCCGCTTCTTGTAGTCTCGGTGTGTGACCTATCTCAAACTATTCACAAACTAGCATGATAGTGCTACTTTCATAAAATAAAATAATAAATAGTTGGTATTAATTATATTCATAGCACATGTAAGATCAAAGGTTTTGAAGGTCCTCTTCTAATTAATTAATATCGGACACCGTTAGACCTAACAAAGTGATGTAATTATAATAGCTATCAATTGATTGATGATTGCTATATTTCCTATTAAAAATATCGATCTTTGGTTGGTTATCGTTTATTCGGCGATTGCGTCGGGGCCTGCAGGGTTGGCTTGGTCACTTTGGTTTACTGTGTCCCCCACTGAAAATCAGTTGTGTGACTGAGTGGGTATAGACTCTAAATAATGGATTGATTTATTTATTCACAGGCGCGTAGGAACGTTTTGAAAGTTGGGGGGAGGGGGGGGGGGGGCAAATCCATTAGAAGATTTTATGGGCGGGAGCTGGGGTCAGTGGTGAAGCCCCAGCCGCCAGAGGCCTTTTCGGCGAAGACTAAAAAAAATCACCATACTACAGATTATTTCGTCATGTTTTAACTGCACTCGGACTCTATAAAAAATGTTTTACTGCAACTATCTGCCTCAACAAATGAACGTGAAGTGGCAATTTCAACCTAATTTGTAATGTAGCCTAATGACGAAGCAGTCAAACATATTCGTTTGGTGACTGTCGAAATGTGCATTTACTACAGAAATTCTGGGATTAATATTTAAATCACGTTAGTTTTGCCGCCCCTGCCCCCCCCCTCCCCACGGTTCCTACGCCACTGGTAGCTCAGGGGCGGATCCAGGAACTCTGTAGAGGGGGTAACCATCGGGGGTGACCGACCCTACCATCCCTCCCCTAGATCCGCCACTGCAGTACCGTAGCTAAATAAACGATACATCAACCAGACTATAGTTTGTACTCAAGTCGATAAGAAATCGCAGAAGAATGATTTTCATTAGAAATATTTCGTCGATTGAGCACATATTCATGAAACAAATTAAAAATATCGAAGGTCCCCTGAAAATAATACAATCAAGATTGGTGTAGCGAACAAACCGACGCCCCCCCCCCAAAAAAAAAACAGTTGAGTTATTTTCTCAGAGTAGTCAAATTGAAGTATTTGCTACGCTCATCCAATCATTCTTAAATATCGGATTATTTCTGTCGTAAAAGTCGATTTAGTTTGGTGTAAGGATTTCTTTCTGGTTCTCTCGGTTCACGATGGGATCGGACACAGTTGTCATCAGTGCCTGAGGTCCAGGGTTCGAGTGCCGTTTCGGGCTGAAGTTTATTATCTTCTGATGGTTCTGAATTCTGATTGACCTTGATATCAACACTTGGGACTTTAGTTTCGTGCTAGCAACGAGGCACATAATAAATTCAAAACTGTATAAAACAAAATGTGGGTTGTATAATACTAATCAGCTGTACTCTATTATCTGTGATACCCGTACTAATATAACCCTCGTCTCGACTGCTTGCCTCACTGAAAAAAAAAATTCACTGAAAAATTTAATTTATTTAATTATTTGCATTTGTTGATACAAAACCCACCATGCCCCATTGTCAAGGAATACAGGAAACAATATTTTTTAGTAGTTTAATAGAAGTTTATAAAAAAATAAAACTATCCAGTGTTTCTGTACTTTTACAAGTACCAAAGATTTGTCATGACTAATCTTTGCAAGTACATCCCCTTGAAATTATTTTAATGTTTACCACTTTTTGCATAGACTATTCCAATATCTTTGATCACTTGAGAGGTGGGGTGAAATCGAGGGTCGGGGCGTTGCGTATAAACCCTCAGGGTATAATCCTCTATCCGTATAAAACTCTATGGGTCTTTCCATATAACTATTTTCGAAAGTGGTATACTTTACACATAATCCTCGTACCGTATAACGTTTTATACACTAAGGTGCATTATGTGTGCGTCGTAGCGTATAATTATACTGAAAGATCCATCTCGGGTGGATCTTAACGCAGAAAGAGCCCTCCGAATGGGTCTTTCGGTATAAAATTTTTCGATCGAGAGACCCAATCGGAAAACACATTTCTAGATGGGTCTTAGCGTATAACCATCTTTCGAGCATAAAATTTGCATTTTCGATCGAAAGATACCCCTCGTAGTATCTCACTGTATAAAATATTTCAACTTTGAATATTTTCGATAGAAAGACCCTACAGGTTGGGTCTTACCGTATAACTTTATGTCGTACGGTCCATTCAATTACATATTTAGATAGAAACAGTACAGAATTATACGGAGAGACCCTTACAGTAGCACCGTCAGATATAAAATTTTCGATCGAAAGATACCTCTGGTAGTGTCTTACTGTATAAAATATTTCGACTTTGAATATTTTCGATAGAAAGACCCTACAGGTTGGGTCTTACCGTATAACTTTATGTCGTACGACCCATTCGGTTACTTATTAAGATAGAAAAACAACAGAATTATACGGAGAGACCCTTACAGTAGCACCGTAAGACATAACATTTTCGATTGAAAGATACCCCTGGTAGTGTCTTACTGTATAAAATATTTCGAGTTGGAATATTTTCGATCGAAAGGCCCTACAGGTTGGGTCCTAACGTATAACTTTATGTCGTACGACCCATTCAGTTACTTAGTAAGGTAGAAAAAGTATAGAATTATACGGAGAGACCTTTACAGTAGAGCCGTAAGACATAACATTTTCGATTGAAAGATACCCCTGGTAGTGTCTTACTGTATAAAATATTTCGAGTTGGAATATTTTCGATCGAAAGGCCCTACAGGTTGGGTCTTACCGTATAACTTTATATCGTACGACCCATTCAGTTACGTATTAAGATAGAAACAGTAAAGAATTATACGGAGAGACCCTTACAGTTGCACTGTAAGACATTACATTTTCGATCGAAAGATACCCCTGGTAGTGTCTTACTGTATAAAATATTTCGACTTAGAATATTTTCGATCGAAAGGCCCTACAGGTTGGGTCTTACCGTATAACTTTATGTCGTACGACCCTTTCAGTTACGTATTAAGATAGAAACAGTACAGAATTATACGGAGGGACCCTTACAGAAGAGCCGTAAGACATAACATTTTCGATTGAAAGATACCCCTGGTAGTGTCTTACTGTATAAAATATTTCGACTTAGAATATTTTCGATCGAAAGGCCCTACAGGTTGGGTCTTACCGTATAACTCTTGTCTACAACACCATAGGGCGTGGATCGAGCTATAGGCTTCCATATCTAGTTAGTTTCGTGTTTGCTCATTCGATGGCAGCATTGCGCGGATATAAACATGCCTGGCGCCAACTTTTCAAAATGACTATGTTTGCCCAAAAATGATTGATTGAACATTCCCCACGGGAACACAAACTTCGGTTCTCCATAGTATTTTGGTATGTAAGGTCGGACACTGGTCATTTATTTTTCAACTAAATACCAACGTTGGCCAAACGTCGGTCTAGTTGGCTAAAACGCCCTTATACCCGAAATGTGGAAGACCTAGGTTCATACCCCAGGTCGGGAAAGATTTTTTAATTATTGGGTTGTATTTACAAAATTATAAAACATGTTATGAAATGCATACAATACTATGGAAAACATGGCTAGTACAAAATACGAGTAACGATTGCAAGGTTTACTCAATCTCCCACCGGAATTTAGGGGAACCTTGAGCGTGCAAGATTGGATACACCTTGGTCACTGCTATGCATGTAACCTGTAAGCCTTACAAAAATGGTTTGATAAAAATTATTTTTTCAAGAACAATTATTGCATTTCTCGATTTGGATAGTCGGGAAACACTCCTGTAGGTGGAATTGTTGATACAATCCAGAAATTAAAAAATCCATCCCGATCGGGTTCGAACTTGAGTCTCCCACTTTCCGGGTGGATGCCTTAGCCAACTAGACCACCGAGACGGTGGATCGGGATGGATTTTTTAATTTCTGGATTGTATTAAATATCAATAATTGCATTGTTGATGAAACCTGCACATTTTTTGCGTAATTTCCAATTTATTATTTCTTGTAGGTTTAAATCGCAACGGATTTTGCTCATTTTGTTAGTAGTTTCTCAGTTACGTGATCACGGATGTCTGTTTCAAATTTCAGCTCAATCTGTTGGGTCGTTCGGCCGTATGGGACCGAACAAACATACATTTTACAATCACATTAATCACGACGAAGACCCGATCAAGTGGCGTTATATATCCTCATTCGCTTCACTCACTCGTCTAATAAATTGCGTCTGCCATTGTTTTATTGCATGCTGGCAATGCAATATTAAAAGTAGAATTAATGGCAAGGCGTACGTATTGTAAGTGTAGGAAGTTTCAAATAATTTTTATTATTAAATCGATATAAATAAATTAGTATAATGTCGTAAAAGTTTGCCCCTATTGGGTCTCGAAACCAGAAGTTGATGATCTATAACACAATACTACACTAAAATGACAGTTTAAAAAATTATATCTTGTAAAATGTGATTTAACACGAATTTTTAAATTTGTTTTACCCAGAAATTTGCGAAAATTGGTGTTTTGGGAAATTTCTCAAATTGGCTTTAACCTGCTTCTTTTTTGGTCTACATAGATACTAGAGCATAGCTCCGTTGAGTGACTAATAGTATCAATCTAAAACGCCCCTTTATAACATCGTGTCTAAAAACTGTGCCCAAATATACCCTCAAACACGCAAAAATATGCATTCCAAAATCACACCCTATCTTGCTAATCAGCATATTTTGACCGAACTACTTGACCAAATTACAAAACAAAATATAGAGAATTTACAGAAAAGGCTGTAGAGTACGTCAATAATGGCCAATATTTTTTTGGATCAAAATCCTCCAAGGTCACAGGGCATAAAGATCGTCCCGATGTTATTTCTGTTGGTTGACTTTTTGCCGATGGGAATTAGCTCGAAAAATGTCATGATTGACAATTTTTTGGGAGGTCATGGTGACCCCAATAATTTTTCTGCTAATTTCTAAATTCATTACTAGTTAGCCTGAATGAAAAATATTTTTTTGAGTTTAGCGGTTAAATACCCCTTTAAACCGTAAAAACAATTATTTCTAAAATAACTTAACATAATGTCTAGCCACGAAAGTATTCGTCAATATAACATAACACAAACAATATAAATACATATAATTCAAAATTTCAATTGAAATACAAAGTCATTATTACTATAAAATACTGCATTCATGAGAAAAGTATAAGTGGGGTAAGTGGGGGGGGGGGGGGAGGAATTTATCGAGGGAATAAGTAACTATGTGAACGCTTTATAGATACCGATAGCTTAAAACAATACATTATTTCATAGGCCTACGGCCATTCTCATTACATAAATAACTTGGGAGTCAAGGAATCGAAAATAATAGGCATGGGAAATGGCATTCCTAATAATTTAAATGTGAATAGGCGACCAGAGTATTGGATATTTTCGCTGTACCGTGCGCAAAAAGAGAGAGAGAGGGGGCTGGGGAGCTCTTGTTTCTACATTACGTTGTGTGTCAAGGTGAAAAGAGATATTCGTCTGAATGTAGAACGTTTTATGGCATTGTCATAACTTATATTTTGTCCTTACTATCCCAGTTTAAAAATGTAAAAGGTTAACATGTGTTTTTTATAATGTTCCGAGTATATTCCGTCCGAAACCTCAAAACTTTCCGTTTTTGAACATAGTCCTGGACCCAACACCTAGTAAAGTTCAAATGTTTTTGGAAAACACTTTTTTGTATGGATTACACCTAGTAAAGTTCAAATGTATTTTTTTTGGAAAACACTTTTTTGTTGTTGTATGGATTCCCTCAGTAGGGTAGTGGTTTGGCCCGTGATTAGGGAAGTTTATCACCCTGAAACTAATGGCGAGCTCTGGGTCGTCGTCGGGGAACTTTCCCCTTCCCTTTGACTACCTCCCCGACGGCGACGACATTGACTACACGGACGGATGATGACACAGACGGAGACGACCACGACGTGGGGGAACCCCTGCCCTCCCCATACGCTTGTGGCTGGTTCTGACCAGCACAGGCCTGTCCACCCCTTGTCCCCCCCGTTATCCCTTACGTCCCTCCCTTCGTCTCGATTAGCCAAGTTGCATAAATATGAGATGTTAAGCAATATCCAATCAATCAATCAGTAGGGTACACATCGGAATTACCGCTGTGTGTGTGTGACCCTCTTCAGGTGACTTATTAGGATCCTGGAGAATCGGGATTGAATTTCCGAGGTCAATTTAGAGGACCCAATCTCAGCATTCACTTTAACGAGTGAAGAAAACCCCGGAAAGTTTCAGTCAGGATTGCTGTTGGTGGGATTCGAACTCGTGACCTGGCGTTTGCCATCGGTCTTCAAATACACTAGCCACCCCTTCCTTCCTTGCTTGAGAAATGGTGTGGGGGACAAGGAAATATATGAATACATTGCACCGAGTGATGTTTCTTTTAATTGGGAAAACATCGAACTAGATGGTAATCTGCGAACTACATTGATTAAACCTTTTCTTCCTACAAGCATAAAAAGCTCAATATTCCAAATCATTAAAGTTTGACCTCGACAAGTTGTTGGGTCCTAGCTGGAATGTATCAGAGCCTCAGAGGATTACTTTACTTTATAGGAGAAACACAACATTTTGTCAGAATAATAAATTTGAAAATAAAATTTGTCAGAGAATAAAATGTACTCGTCCTGATGGTCTAGTGGTTAAGACGCCTGTCTGGAATGCGGGAGATCCGTGGTTCGATTCCCGGTTGGGGCTGACTTTTTTAATTTCTGAATTGTAGTAAATAATAACAATTACACCTAAGGGAGTGTTTCCTGACCAAACAAATCGAGAAACAACACTATTGTTTCATACATCACTAGAAGTCATCACGGAATCTAAATAAGTATACTTGTGACTCGTGAGTATACAACACTCCATTTCAGAATTGCATTGTATAACAGTAACTGATTTGAATGTATGTATTCGAATGTTGGATTCGGAATGTTTAAAAGAATTAAGTTTTTTTTTCACTCGCAAACTGCACCCTGAGCAGGTTTCCCACAAGTAATTTAAAATAGATGCTTGTAGTCTATCACACGTAATAAATTGTGGTTATAAAAAGCAACACTATTAGTGTATATTGAACTTTTGTACGCACGAAAGAGGTAAGAAGACAAAAGTCCTAGTCTCAACGAACAGGACATTTAAATTTATTTCGGCCATGCTCTTCAAGTATCCACATGAGATGATCACAGCAGTACATCAGGTCCAAAATGATTCACAACAACATGAATTTGACAATTTTGAGCTGGAAAACTATAGTAATAATAATCATAATAATAATAATAATAATAATAATAATAATAATAATAATAATAATAATAATGTGGTATGTCACACAATTTCCCACCTATTCTACATGGATGACCTAAAGTTGTATGCATCAAATTTTGCTCAACTAAACAGTCTAGTCAATACAACATTAGAATTTAGTCAAGATATCTGCATGGAGTTTGGAGTAGACAAATGTAAGACGCTACATATCGAAAAGGGTAAGGTTACACAAGCAGAAGAGTTCCAGCTAGATGATGGAAATAGGATTGGAATAATGGACGATAACGATGTATACAAATATTTAGGATTCGCACAAGCTGCCAGAATTGAACATAAAGTTATGAAAGCAAAATTGATAGATACATACAAGAAACGACTAAAGTCTATCCTCAAGACGCAACTAAACGGTAAAAACAAGATCACAGCAATAAATACATATGCTGTACCAGTACTGACATATTCATTCGGAATCATTAAATGGACGCAGACAGACATCCACGCGTTGGAAATATTAACTCGTACTACACTTACCAAACACAGAATACATCATCCTAAATCAGCAATAGAGAGATTGACACTTCCAAGAGAAAAAGGAGGACGGGGCCTAATTGATCTGAACAACTTATATTATAACAAATAGAAATTTTAAGAAAATACTTTTTTACAAAGAGCAACCAATCCACACTTCATAGGGCTGTAGTGCTAGCTGACAAATCATAACTCCACTCAAT